>CM052294.1:14769376-14869680 GCA_028455765.1 Lasioglossum oenotherae | reverse complement strand
TCCCGAGTGTATTAAATACGATCCATAAATACGAATATCAGACGGTTTGGGGCAGGTACAGAATTATCGTCAAAAATGGAATTGAACCTGCCCCGTTATCGGCTTACGCATTAAACGCGTCTGAAATATTGTAATAGTCCGGCAGCGATCGTAACTTTGCGAACTCCATCAATTCGGCTGGAACATCGAACCGAAAAAATCGTTTGCATACATACAACACTTTCAATTAGCGTTCACAATTTTCTTTGTATCCAACAAACTTCAGGCTGTATTTGTAATTAACATGAAGCAATCATTTCATCGATAACTGTATCGCCCTTGGGCTGCTCTTTACTTTACCGGACTCAAAATTTGTGCCTTTCTCCTATAAATCATGATGTATTGGGTATGTAATCCAGTAGATTTGTACCCGGGGCGGTTGCAGATCAAAGTTTCGATCCTATAGGATCAATGGTTCAGCAGCTATGCTGAACCTAAAGTTGAACAATCTGCAGTATTTAAGACAGATCAGGGCGCCGCCATATTAGTTTGTAGTGACGACCGCGAGCCGTTTACCGAGCAGACCGACCGCGTCTCTGGTTTGATCAGACCTTTAGGCGCTCGTCAATTTCGCGATCATTAATTTTCGCGCCTTTGCGTACACACACACACACATACACGGTCACATGCTGCGACCAAGCTTCGATAGGTCGTTGTACGCTGTTTCTATTCACACATTAATAGGCCCTTTTAAGTTATTAACGCGGTTATTAACCAACGTCAAGCTTAGCGGAGCCCTTCGCAGCGCCGGAATCCGTCCGCTGTAGCTGCGCTCAGATTGGCCCATCTTTTTCATGAATAACTCCTTGACAAAGCCGCGGAAAAGATTGTCGCAAACGAAAAAGTTACTTGAAATGACGTTAGGAATTACCGCTTTCAAGGAAGCACAACTAGTTTTGAGACACCCTGTATAATAATGTGGATGCATCATTCAAATTTCAATAATTAACCCTTACCACTCATGTGGTGACTCAGAGTCACCACCAAAAATTGCTGTACCATTATTCAAAATATTATTTACATGATTAAACATGTTAGAATCTAATATTAATTAAAACTATAACGAATATAAAAAAACTAATTTTGTATCTATAAAATGAAAAGAATCATATAGAACGGAATTATTCTATGTACGAAATATCTATCTACGAAAGAAATGTTCAATTTTCGAGTTAAAACTGATCTTTTGACAGGTCGTGGTAGGATTAATGTTAAGATCAATTTGTCTAATACAGATTGGCCCAAAAGTCACTAGACCATTTAAAAGCCGAATTTGTTTAGAAAAGAATAAATGTGGATTTTTTTTAAACATTTGAATTATTTAGTTTTAAAATGATCTAGTGACTTTTGGGCTATTCCGTAATTGTTTGCGAACGTATTTGTAGAATACATTTTTATTTTCTTCTGTAACTCTGTTACATCAAAGTGGAAGATACTACAAGTCGAATGTACGTAAAATCTCAAAGATTCAAAGCTTGAAAATAAAAGGTAAAAAGGAGGGTTGTTGGTATACAATCGCAGGAAGAGGAACTTCAGAACCTAGAAAACTATGGCGAAACATTCAACAATTAAACTCGGTTTCAACGTCGCAAGATCTATTTGCCTTCGGAAGAGCGTAATACCGTCAACACGTAGTTGTGACGAAACATCAATATTATTTTATGAAGTTATGCAACTTCCCAAATTCGCGAGATTGGATTTGTCCTAAACACTATGTTTCCTATGTGCTGTGTTGCCATTGTAAACATTACATGAATATGAGTACACGAAGGATAGAATTAATTCAACTGTATTTAATGTTTAGATAAATTAATTTTTAGATTACAGAGAGGGAGAGAGAGCGATACAATAATAAATTTAACAATGAATTACTCGTTAAAGATAAGAATATCTATGCTATTTCTACGTCATTTTAAAAACATTCTTTTATTATTAGAAACATTCTTCAAAATCGGAACTTTTAGCCCTGGTCTCCCAATAGCAATTTTCAGTAGTGCCTCAGAGCTTTAATAGTAGAGCAGTAAACACGGCACGAACTTCTGGGACGCTCCAACGCATTACAAAAATTCGCAATTACCGTTATGGCGGTCGAAGACTGCGCAATCTGCTGTTCAAGGGTTCAAGCGATACTTGCTACTTGCGATAGTGCTTTCGTGTGCGAGTATGGCACGAGGACGTTGCCACGCGTTGGCAAGTTTATTGTTTATCGAATTCGGCCGTTGAAGTTCCCGCCGGAAAGTTACGAGTGGCCTCAGCTTCGTTCGTTCTTCGTGCTCATGGATTGCGAAGTTGCAAGCCCCGTTCAACCCCTCTTGATCTACTCGCGAAGAAGTTCCGTGACGACGGCGTGTTGCCTTGATGCGCGCCGCGCCGTGCCACGCCACGCCATGCCGTTCTAATAAGTTTATACAACGATGCGGTTATTGTTATTTTTATTGTCTAGTGGCGCACGCTGCCGCGGATAACACCACGGCTTGGTATCGCGCCAAAAGTGATACCGTCCGTAGCCGTTTCAGTTTTATCGCGACCAGCCCCTCGCAATAAAACGCGACGGCGAAGTGTACTTTAAATTAAAAAAGCGAAACGCACACGCACACGGTACAGGAAACGATCGAATTTCTTCGGACAGCCATTTTTATTAACACCGGAATGCAAGCGAGACCTTTTTTTTCTTCGTCGGACTCGTGGACCCGAGTACGTTTTTCCTTCGATGGTACCATTGTGCATTTTATGTGCCGAGCATTTTTTAGATGGAATAGAATAAAACCGCTCCTGATATTCTTTTATGGCGCAGTTCATCGGACGAGATTTAATAACTGCGATCCTGTACTGATACGTTTTTGTTGTTTCGATCGTTTTTTTCGCTTTTACGGTGTTGGAAAGTTTAATATGCGTAATGCTGCCAGTAACTAATTATTCATTAGTCAGCGGATTTTATGCATTTATTACACAACTGAGTGGGTAAAATTGAAAACATATTGAAAACACATTGTATTACCTTTACCTGATTGACGTAGTTGAAGAAAAACAATGTTTCTGTGTGGCACCTGTTCCTTGTATTGGTGCAGAAATTTTTTATTTTGCATAAAAATCCGCTCTACGCTTTGTCATTATTATTAGCACTTTGCATCGGGTTATTCGCTGTGAGAGGAGATTGTAGGTCCTGTCAGTGGACTGTGAATTATTATGCAAACCGAAGATTGTCTTCGTTAATTTTGAGGTACGAGAGCTACATTAATATTTATAATACTACAGCGGTACATTGAAAATCTTCAAATGTTTCGACTGTTTTGCACTTGATTTACACATTTTTGTTGCGTATGCATAATATCTGCAACTAATCAGTAACTCGGATGTCTCATTCGAAAATACATGAAAAGATTGCCGGAATTTTGGCACATAATGGTGGATTTGAAGTTTTTGTATCATGGAATTTGTGTAACAATTAATTCAAGCATAATTATTTAAGGGTGTATACGCCTAAGGGATTATACCTCGTTAACAATATCTAAAAATACATGATGTTAGAAACAAATTAATACAGTTATTCTTCGCAAAAGCCCTGCTATGTATGTTTCCAAGTGACACTTGATGACTTGAAATTCTTTTCAAATAATATGATATTTAGACATTTTCTTTGAAAAAATGAATAAACTTATTTGACCAACAAGTGCCTTATTTAAAAGTATTACTGAGTAACGCACTCCATCCCAAAAGTTGTTTCTTCAGTCGGTTTGAGCGTGATTTCTTGGAGATTG
This sequence comes from Lasioglossum oenotherae, assembly GCA_028455765.1. Taxonomy (NCBI): domain Eukaryota; kingdom Metazoa; phylum Arthropoda; class Insecta; order Hymenoptera; family Halictidae; genus Lasioglossum; species Lasioglossum oenotherae. The sequence goes on along the minus strand of CM052294.1, from coordinate 14,865,883 downwards.
GATCATTTGGAATAAGAAATTCCGTTAAAGACAATTAACTGTTTACAAAATGGGAGATTACATTTCGCGTAAATTAAAAAGGAATTAACTTAACTGTATATTAACAGAATCAACATTAATGCAGTTCCTTCAGACAAATATCCTGTAACTTACTGCACTCACTATGTAAAAATTACTACAAGTTATACAATGTATGTGCTATTTAATGAAGCACTCGTTTAAGAAAAGCTTCGATTAGTTTTTCCGGGAGAAATATCTAAAAACCACGTTCCCGCTAGACAGCAAACGAGGCACCCTCCTTAAAAGAATGTCAATTAGTCAACTGTCGATCGGAGACGTAAATTGCATGGCTCTCGGCAAGACAGGGCTGATAAAACCGGGTGATAAATTCGCAAATCACTCCGGCGTTTTATGGAAAATGTAATTCACGTCGGCGGAGCCAGTAGCTTCATATCGAATGCGGATGGGTAATTTATGCGTGCGTGGATACACAGCGCCGCGGCTAGATATTTCAGTAGTAAAGCCAAGCGCATGATCAGACTTCATAAGCCATGTACGAGAAGGGGGAATGCACTTTCCCCATCGTTCGCCTTTGTCCATACACCAGCATCTTCTCGTTCCCTCCCATTATTTTCCTCCAACTTCTGAATGCTCCTTATTATATCCCGCCGGCCATAATCTTCTTACGTTTTATTAAAGCATTGGTTAGAGCCAGAGGGTGGGGGATAGTGCAATAACTCGATTTTCCGCGAAAGTGCAACACGCGACTGAAAATTCGATACAATTAATACGATAACTTACTGAAAGCGCACCGAGCATAAACAGCTAAAATCGGAGTTAATTCGTTCCGGAATTATTAGATAAATTAAAATAAAAATTTTGTTCGCGGAGAGTTTCGAGTGCCGGCAAGTTTTAATGACACTCGAGAAACATACTCGACAAATCCACTTCGACTATTCTATACGAGCGTGCGTTTCCCAGATATTTGATGAACTTCAGTTTCGATGGTTCGGCTGAAAATTGAAGACTCATTGTTTAGAGCCCATTAAAACGAATCTGGGCCAGCTGTTTCAACAATTTTTATCTGTACTTAGTATTATTAATAACTTTAATACAGCGCATCGTTAGAAGTGGTGAAACCGATTTTGGAAATTTTTATTTATTTTGAAGTGATTGCTGTGGAAATATTGAATTTTTCGTGAGGAAATTATTTTGATCAGAATTATTTTATACTGTGGCTACATAACTTCACTTGATAAAAGGTACTATTTTAAAACTCTTTGGAACTCTATAACTTCTTATTTTATATATGATAAGTGGCTTGGATAAACTATTATAATTTATAATGATTTTATTCGGTCTTACAGCTACACAATCTATTTTTATAATATGTATATATAACAAAATGTGTTATTTAATTGACTATTATGTATAATCATTAAAAATAGCCTGCATAATAGGTACAGAGTGGCCAACAAGTCACTAAACTATTCGAAATTTGAATTTGTTCTTAAAACAATGAATGTCAATTATTTTAAAATGAAAGGATTATTCCATTTTAAAATGGTACAATGACTTTTGGACCACCCTGTTTAAATTACGCAATAGTGCTGTACCTAGTGCATAAATGCGTTCATATTGAAACATTGAAACAAAGAAATAATGGTACTGCAATTATCACCTATTTTAATCACGATGTCTTAAATTGCAAACAATAATGTAATATCATTATATTATGTTTCTGAAATTGATGATCGTCGATTAATGAATATACCAGCAGTTATTACATCAATATTGATTATACAAACGGGGAGTTTGTGAACAGAATGAGAGAGCCAGAGCGTAATTAAATTCTTGTATGCAGCCCGTTGAGAAAGATTATTGGTAAATATTAATTAAAAATTTAATTCCATGACCTTGGTACTGAATTCTTTCATTACTTGATGCCATTGAAGAAAAATAGCTTGTTCTCAATCAATACAAAGATTTTTTATTTTGCGTAAAGATCCGCAGTCTGGTTATTAATTTCCTTCAAACCGAAATAAAATTCTATTTAGGTTTTGTTAATGTACAGCTGTTGGAGAACATGTAGGCATACAATAGATATAAATTTTCGAAACCGTAAAATAAATAGTATGGCAAAGTGATAATAACTAGGCAAACAATGAAAAAATTGCATGTAATATATTAAAATTCTGAAATTCTGTCAATCTGTTTACTAGCCAATTGCAGCTATTCATTTCCACCATAAATGCATAAAACTTGCAGTTTACTTGTAACTATTAGCATACTCTATTAATTTCGACGTATTTTGACGGTGGTATCATGGAGAACCCCATTTTTAGCAAACTTTTAGAGTCAGGTGTTGCATAATAGGCGTAGTTACTCTACGTAATAGTCAGTCCATTAATGAATCCAAAAATTCCGTCCTTATGGAAATTCGTGGCATATTTTCTCCTGAACACAAACGCAGGAAGAGCAAACTGCGACGCAGGATCATGGTCGTCCTGACGCTGGCGTGAGCTCCGGCATATAGAAGGATAAGCGACGCCGACGTAATAACGTCTGCACGAGACCAGGGCAACTTCTTGACATGGGGTTCAGCGTAAAAATTAATTCTATCCGCCGTTCTAAATATTCCTTTCACCGCGCTCTTTGTCTAGGCTCTGTCTAACAAGGGACCGTGAATCACATTTGGAGCTTGAGAGTGAAATTATTAAATTCCACACAGTAATTCCTTTGGAGGAATTAAAATTGCAGCCGTCCACTTTTCCTACCGAAAAGAAAATCATGAGGGAATATTTGACGGCTACTTTCATTAACCAACACCTCCTCGTTTCTCTCTTTTTTTTTTCATTTGCGAAACCATCGTACAGATTCATACATATCTAATTGCATGCCTAATTGACATGTAGATTTATAATAATAACTAGACCGTGGATCTTTATACAAATTATTGCTTTCATATTCGTATGTATGAGTTTATAGAAACGAAAATAAAGAAAATATTTCACGCGTGATAAAAATGAAACATAAGTGTTATTACTTTTTACTAAGGTACATGATTTAACATAAATGTATCAAGATCCGCAGTCTAATAATAAGTTTATAAAAGTAATGTGTTTAAACTTATTACAGTACAAGTATCTCGGTTCGCAAATAATATTGTTTTAAAAATATACAAGCAGGCTACACAATGCTATCATCCCTGTGCTTGAATCCTCTTTTCACTGCAGCCACAAGCTTCCTTTCAATACCAAACGCAGCTAATATTTTAAAACTCTTAACAAACTGACAACATTCGAATGTATAATATTTTTCATTAGCAGAAACCACGCATCGTATCACAAATTAATTAGATCATGGTTTTCTTCACCGATACAAAAGAAAGAAACGGAGGAAACTCGTTCTGACATTCTCGATTTGTTCCGCAATTCATTAAACTACTCTGCGCGTTCAACATTTTCACAGATCAATTTGTCGAACTAGCAATTTATATTAACCCCGTTTCCAGGATAAAAACGATACCGCGCTTAATTGAAATTCTGATTGTACTGGTTTCTATGTATTTTTTGTAACTTACTCTGCCAATGAATTCTTTCGCAGTATCGTTTCATCGTGCGCAGGGCGAAATTGCCTGCGAAACAATTGAAGCGAGCCACGACCAGAACTTTAAACTCATTTTATGGCGGCACAGTTCGCATAAACTTATCAACTTTTGCGTTATATCAGAACGTACACGTCGAAGAAACGCAGGAACCAACGGTGCAATAAGAACAGAAGGAGATACGCCGGAAGTATATACTTTTCATAGAATTCCCGAGCTCTAATCTCCTGTTGCACGACAAGACCCCGAAGATCTCGGCCCAGAAAGGGACGGGCGGAAGTTCCTTTCCCTTCGTGTTCCCCAACGGAGTCGTTTCTGTTCGTTTGAACCATGTCGACCTCTCCTTCTCTACCCCCCCCCCTCTCTCGCCCTGTCTGTCTGTCTCTTCCGCTTTCTATCTGGCCCGGTTACTCTCTGTAATTCATTTCCTTGGCACCGCTCATGATTCCTACCGAAGATCTCGGAGTACCCTCCTTCCAGCACGTTTGCCATTTTATCTCTATTTTATATTTGGTTTGCTTCCGTCGTCGATAGAAGCGTTTCTTTGAACATTCACCCGCTAGACGAATCCTTGTCCAAACCATTCTTAGACTTCAATCACTAGAATTGGGAAATGGTGGTATTCAATTTTGTCTTTCAAGGGTTAGGACCCAGTAACAACTGGGGAAAATATAAGATTTTTAAACAGCAGTACAGAAAAAAAATGAATGATCGATTAAGATAAGATAAGATAAGATTTTGTATTTCAGTTTACTATATTATGAACTATAAAAAAAAAAATGCTTGTAATATTTAAAAAATAATTTGTTCTTATGCCTTTCGTCGTCTTTGCTCGGAATATCTTTTCTTCCAGATGACCAACTGCTGTACAGGATTCCTACAATTCGAATTAAATATATAAAAAATTCCAAAAATGTCATAAACTGTGATATATTCTCTAGGCATTGACGATCCTACATTTCAATTTTTTTGAAACCGAACAAAATGGCAGATATTGATGAATGTTAAAAGAAAGTTAAGAGCCATAGTACCTTCGAGACTTATAAGTCAATCGTTCTCTTAGAAAACTTCTTCCATACGTCTAAAAGGTGCCCCACAAGGTATCGTGGATGGGGTGACTCTACATGAAAAAATGTAGAACAAACTTGTTTCATTTGACTCCTCCTTTTACAGAAACTTGAGTTTGTAAAATCGTTGAACATGCTTGCTATTGAATAGGAATCGTCTGACGCGTCTGTTCATGATCTACTAATTCTACTTGCTGCAGATACTAGAGCACGCGAACTCGATGGACTTCCAAACTCATTTATCTCGAAAACGAAGCGTGGAAACGAAGCGTGAAACAAAAAAATTTTTCGCACATATCTTCAGATAATTGGTATTATTTAATTGGAACTTTTCTTTTGCTCTTTTACCGTTCATTCATTTACAAACCTGAAGGATATGTAGGGTAAAGAAGTTCATAGTTAGGATTAATGGATCTTGATTTAAAATGTAGCAAAAGTGACAAAGGATTAAATCTTCTCTTTAAACCGAGATGAAATTCTATTTTGGTTTCGTAAATGTATAGTTATTGAAGAACATGTAAGAGCATACAATAGATATAAATTTTCTCCTTTGTTAGGAAGTTACGAACTACAAAGAAAGTTCTAGTCACTGAAACCGTAAAATAAATCGTAGAGCAAGGGGTTAATTTACTACATCATTAGACAGACCCACATTTCAATCCAGTAGACCCCAGGTACTTACAAACATGTTTTTAACGAATTTATTAATTTATAGTTGGCATACTTTTGACATGATGGTAGCTAGAAAATGTTGAAAAGTTAATATCTAATTTTCTACAACCACTTTTTAACGAAATTCATACCCGAAAATCTAAAAGAATGTATGTCTCTCTTGTGAATGTATAATTGTAAACATAGTCGTGACTGTAAACTTATACAGTTCTGTATAATGTCAGACAAAATTTTTCTAAAAACAAAAAATGGTACTCGATGTTTTTTTGGAGAAACTTGTCAGGAGAGAACAATGTGTCGATACGTTTCTGACCGACGGTAAATCCGTATTATGCATCACACCTGGAAGGTGTGACAGAATCGACGGAATTTCCGAACGGTGTTTTCCGAACGCGGCCGTCAGACTGATACCCCGGTCAGATCGTTCCCGTTCTGTCACGAGACACTAGATCTCTATCATCGTGGTCCCGGATATTTTTCATCGGAGCAGAGGGCCGCGTTTAAAAGCACTTTACATCACGGCGAGGAGTGTGCGTTCGCGTGAGTTATAGGCCACCTTCAATTTCGTCCGCATTACTTGAAGAACGTATACCCCTCCGTCGCCCCTCTATTTATCGCCGACAACTATGAAATATTACACCCGTGTCTCCATGGCGAAAAAATTATCCGCGACGGTTGCTGAATAAAAACGAGAGAAAAAGAGGAAAAGTTACTGGAAACCTTACCGAGCTGAAGTTTCCGATGGCATTCGAAGATCGCGTAAGAATTTTTTCAACCCCCCATATTCGGAAAGGTTTAGGCTAGAGGTCTTCAAGTTCTCTTGTCTGGCCGCGCAACTCGCTCCCCATGCGTGGCGCATTAAATTAATTAACCTAATAATTCATGAAGTTAAAATTACTATTATAAAAGAATAATTAGGCGACATCTCCGTATCAATGCGAACAGTGATCTCCCATTCGACTTTTCGGATTTACCAAGCACATCTAAACGCACGCGAAAATGTTTTTCCACATCTGAATACAATTTTAACGATGAAATTAACAACAATACTCTCCACATATTTGAATGTTTTAAAAACTATTAATATTGCGTCAGTATTTTTACTTTTTTATTGTGAACTAACATATGTTAGAACATCCTAAACATTCAACAGTGATATATTAGTTTTTAAACAATAGTGATCATTTTATTTTCATTCGTTATGTGTAGACAACGTCAAGCGAAATTGTATGATGAAATATAAAACTATCTGCTCTCTGTTTTTCATACTATTACCGTTGCGATACAATTAATTCAAGCATAATTATTGAAGGATGTATCCACCTAAGAGATTATGCTTATTGTTAGTTAACAATTTAAAAAAACGTGAAATTTTCTGCGAAACTACCGTTCGGGCGTCAGGCACCACGAGGATGCCACTCGGAAAGCGACACGATTCTCGGACTCGGGGAAGCCGAGCTCGAGAGTCGAACCTTCGAGACACGCGGATCGAGAACGACGACGCGAAAAGACCAGATGTTTCGGACACAGGAATAACTAGGACAGCCCTCACGGCAGGGCGGATCTCACAGGGTTCAATTACGCACCACGATATGGGCTCTAGTTGTTTATTCTAGCGGTCAGCAATTACAAATAATGCGGCCACGTGGCCGCGACCCGAGAGCCCGCGCTTTTCATACAAGTTTTCCGAGGCGATGGTCGGTCGCAGCGCGGTTGTCTTTTATAATTTCTCGCAACGATACGGTTGTTCGATACCGCAATTAAAGGAATCCTGGTTGACGGGAACGCGCGAGTCGCAGTCGACAACAAAATAGCATTTATTGAAAGTTCCATTGTAGTACGCATACATGTTAATCTATTAGTCCATAAAATTAAGTTATTCAGTAAATTCTTACAGAAGTACTTTTACGTCTTCCATAATTGTAAAATCGGAAATCTGAAATTATGATCCCGTTGGAGGTCCTCTAATGTTAAAACAATTGTCGTGTTTGGGTTTCTTTGAACTCTAAACACGAGTAACCTCGGGGTTCGCATTCCTGCCGAAATAGGTTTAATTCAGTTTCAGTGTGCGCGTTTCTCAGAATGTAAGTCAGCTTCCGGAGATATTTGGAATTTTGTTATCATTAGGAATATAGAACATTACTGTGAATACAGAGTCATTCGAGAATAAATGTTCTTGTACAATTAAACATTATGAGCTCTTCGGTATCTGTCTGGATTGTTTGGCGGTTGATGTTATAGTTCAATTAAGAATTACGGTTACCTTGTTATTCTACTGCCACTTCGGAAATAATGTTTTCGTAAATGTTATGATTTCCTTGTTATCCTACCTTATCGTCCGGGACTTTACATTTAACTGCAATTAAACTGCAGTTTCTAAACGCTTTACTTTATTCAATTAGAAAGTAATCTTACATTTTAAAAATGCTACGTAGATTTTGCTGCCCTTATTAACTCTTATGTCAATGACCAGGTACCTGGGTATCCATTTTCAATTTCTTTTTAGGGGTACGCCGGAGCAAAAATATCACTATTTCCGCTCGCCAATCGGCGACAGAGAAGCACATATGTTTCTCGCAGGAAAGACACTGACAGAGAATATGAATCAGCTTGATCTTATTATGCTTATTATGATTTTATTATGCTCTTTGTGTTGAAATATTCTCTGCATTATTGCGGGGTCCCGTACAAAGCCCTTTTTTGCAATTTGGCTCTTGGAACTTTATAAACAACAAAAGTGTATGTTTTTGTAGAAGAAATTTTTTTCTGTACACTTTTTCTAGTACACATGCTCTAAGGCGGTCACCGATCTGTATAGTCCTATTTTGATAACCTTGCATTATAGTTCAAAGCTTGCAAGCCCCAATTCCATAAATTTTGGGAACTTCGTCGTAAATCTACAAGAAGGGCTCTATTAGAAACGCTTCAACATCTCCCCGCCAAATCATTTCAACTTGTCGTGCATACACGCAGCTGCTCGAGAGGAACGTCAAAATCGATAGCGAGGCTCCATTCGCCTCGCAGGCCGATGGCATTCAGGCATCAGGCGTGGGTGGGTCGTCATAGTCATACAAGTATAACGCGACCCCTGCACGTATCTAAGACGCGCCACGAGTGCTCCGAAGTAATGAGAAAAACGCTAAAGCGAGCCCTGGATGTCGTCCCCCCTTCCTCGCTGTCTATATAGGGTGTTAAAAAAAAACATTGAAAATTCACATAGCCCACTGTACTGACGATGAGTGAAAATGCTTCGAGATATGTGCTGATGATTATGATAATGGTGTGAATCAGGAAGCCAAGAAAGTTGCGATTTTCGGAAGTTTTGTATTATGTACTACTTATTACGTACTTGCAATAACAGAGAAAATTACATTTGAAAATTGTTTGCATTTTAAAATTACATTTGAAAAGAGTTTCTAATTAATTTGCAAAATTGCTGTGTTTCATCACTGATCGAACCTGTGCGCCAAGATCATCAGAAGTTGATTACTGTTTATATGTGTTCATGTTGCCTGGCAACATCCGGAGCGAATATTACAAAAAGAATTTTTTAGGACAACCTAACCGTTAGCACTCGAACGGTGGTTCTGACAGAGAGGCGCCACTAAAAATTGCTACACCATTATTCAAAATATTGTTTACATTATTAAATATGTCGGTATCTAATCATTACACAGCGGATTTTATACATTTATGGCAACAATGCGTAGGTGTAATTTAAAACAGTAAAAGTATTAGAAGAATTTAAAAATACTGGTATAATATTTTCAACCCCCTAAACATGTTAAGAAAGAAAATGAATTTCTACTTGTTACATTTAAAGTAGAAAATGTTTATTTTGCATAAAGATCCGCTGTCTACCAATTACTTTTAGAAAATTTAAAAAATCATTGGCAATGGAAATATTCTAGCTAGGAAGAAATGTTGAATTTTCCAGTTAAAACAGCTCCGAGTGCATAGGGCTAATACATAATAGAAAATAAAGTGGAAGCAAATCACAGAGAAAGGTCCGCGCGGGTCACGGCAGAGTTGCCCGCAAAATACACGCAAATCGGTCGCACAATGCGTCCCAGGTGGAGTCAGGGGTCGCCCCTATAAATTGCGAAATGACGCGTGAATCGTCTTTCGCCTATGCGGCTCACGTCCCTTCGGTCGACCCTTCGCGCTTCGGCCCGTGTCACGGCCCGAGCCCGCCCGCGACTTCCCTTTTACGTGGATGCCCATACAAAGTAACGGTGGCGAACACGACGAGCATCCGCGCTGCTATTTTGAGAACGGGGATGGAACGACGAAGAAAAAGAACAATGTCCTCCCAGCAACCCCCTCCACAGCACACCGAATAGGCATTCTAGATTCTAGAGGAGAACCTCATACAATAAACAAACCGATAGATACATACATATGTCTCTTCTTCCGCATCTTTCTGAGATACGTATTCGCTCGCTGAGAAACCTTCATGATTATAAGTAGACTGCGGATCTCTACGTATTTATAGCAAAATTGAGTACGCAAAATTCATAATTGTTAAATAATTTTATAAATTGAAGATGTCAATTATAGGATTTCTCCTCTATTAAAATCATTAAGGAGTTAGGATACAGTGATATTTTGAAACAAATGGAAAATTTGTTCGTCTTATATACTATGTATGTAATGTATAAACATGATCCTCATGTTTTTAAACGGGACCACGCCTTTTCAAGGTCACGGACAGAGAAGAAGCATTAGATTGATACGTTACAACATTTTGGGAAGGAATATATGGTGTTACAAATCGCTATTGTGTAAGGTTGAATAGTATAAAAGTACATGAGAAAGTCCTGCCTTTCATAACGACATGGCCACTTGGAATACTTATCATATTCTAACTAAAGAGGATCTATTGATTACTGTAGTAATAAAAGTACATACAGTTAAGAGCATAACCGATCACACACACTTTAAATCACAATAAGTTTTTCATGAATGGACCAAACGACTTCACTTTCTCTGTAAGGCTAGAAGAATTAGTTTAGTAAGTGACGAATAAAAAATATGTCCATACTTAAGGTAAAGGAGATCACACTTTCGGATGGATTCAAAGGTGAACGCTTAGAAATTCTATAAAAATCCAAACGTAAAACAAAAACCATCGAACATTGCCAGTCATTGGAGCCGTTTGATGTTGAAGATTCTCGAGTATCCGTAGTGTCTTCGCTCGTTGGGTTTCATCCCTTCTAATAGTTACACCGTTCGCTGGCTTTCATCTCTGGGTCGTCTAACGTTCGTTTCTTACTGAAAGGAAAAGACTCTCTTTCACATGCACGGGATTCTTCTCGTGGTCGCGCACCGCCTCGCCATTTCACATAAGTAAAGGCAAGAACGGGAGGAAGAGAGGAAGAAGACTACGAAGAAGAAGGTTAGAGGGTCGAGACAAAGTGGATGAAAGAGGAGCCAAGTAATTCCGGGACCCATACTCGGCCTACGCGATCGCCGCGCCGCCACTTTTCTACTTTCCCTTTTGGCTATAGTGAGACCACCCGCTCGCTCACTCGTCCCTCACGCCAAAGGAAACTTCCTTATTCGTTTCATTTGCTTCTTATCGTGTATTCCACCCAGGGAGAATGCTCCGGCGTAGCCATTCTCGAGAATGTCAATTACGACGCTTCCCCGGCTGATAGCTTGCAGCGTGATAGTAATATCCAGGACAATTTTGTCGTTCTCGGGAACATTACCAGAATTTTCATACAGTATCTACACTCGGTCCCCAATCCCACTGGACCGCTGATACCACAGTTACACGATTCCCGACGATGTTTCCGAAAAAAAGAAGATCGCCGAGTGGTAAGCGCCGTCGCAATCTGCTGCCTTCCTCTAAATGCGTGTTCCTCTCTGCTACAGCACCGCTACAAATAGAGCCGCATTTTCTAGGGTAGAACCGTATCTGCGGTAACGACCGAAACCATGAGCTTTTCATATTAACGAACAGGAGGTTCTGTTAAGGTTTAACGAAACGTACGGGTGTCGGCATCGCGATAGTTGCTCGGAGACGGGGCCAAAAGTGCGTGCCGTTTCTCTAGGTAGATTTAATCAATAGACTCCTTAAGGGGGGTAGACTCGTTTTTCTAGGATTGTAAGGGGCGGGATGTTCCTTCTCATTTCTCGATAATGCAAAGATGGTGTTCTTAAGTAGTCAAACGCTGCATTTCCAGCTAAAGGAAATTTCACCTCCATTAAACAGACGTAGAAGTAGGAATTTACAGCAATTGTGAAATGTTCTATTAGTAACGTCCATAGACCTCGAAATTGAACATTTGTTGAGGGTGTTGCGCAGCAACACGGCCAGGCACGTTACGTCAACACATAAGAATGAAGATAAATGTGCCAGAAATGTATACATACCACTTTTGGAGTATGCATACGCAGCGTTATTCCGTGAAATGGTCTGCGGGCTACTTCGGTTCACGGAATGGGCTTGATTCAAACGGTTTCCGCATGAATGTAAATTCGCAAACGTAAAGCATGTCCAATAGGGCATAAACGATTTCGACTATGCCGTAATCGGATGTAGCGAGTGAGTTCAAATACAATGAATCGAAATCAGAAACCGACGTCTGACTTATAGCTCCTGTGCGGAATGCCTGGATATCGCGGAAGCCATTACAAACTTGGTGGACAATGCACAAATAGGATCAAAGAACAAAGCAAACTATCATACGATGCGCAGCGAAGATCGATTTAAATTCGTAGATAATCCTGGACATGGTAAAGATCGAGAAAGAAAATTTCTATGAATAGTGCGGGATACAATTTCATTTATTGTAACATTGGCTGACAAAAATATGTAATTACTCTCGCATTAGACATAATCATATGTCGCTTTAAGAATTCTCGTTCGCACTCGATATTCCATTCGCTCTGATCGCACTTCTTCCTTCGCTCGCATTTATCGCACTCCGATATTCATCATGCTCTCGATATTCTCTCACTCGTACACCTAAACACGCACACTTTACAATAGGTATTTCGCTCCTTGTCTAAACCGCCAGGTGACAAATCGCGATCGATTGGGCCCAAACGCCAATCTAACTGATAAAAAGTCGTACTTTTTTATTTGGTACAATTCTTAAATCCCTGTAGATCTTTAAATTATATTCTGTTTTGCTCTGAAGATTTTTTATATAGGGTAATATATTTACGCAAAAACCTACAGTCGCTGCGGCCTTTAAGAGTCCACCAGAACGGTCAGTGCTTATGCTACTGGTAAACGTTAATATTAAATGCGAATATTTTCGTATAATAGTATCTCGTATGTATGTATGATCAGACAAATAGAATAGAAAATTGGTGGTCAGGCAAGTAGAATAAATATGTATATGATCAGACAAATATATAAAATTAGTAGCTAAGCAAGTGGAGTAAATGTATATATTGTCAGACAAATAAAATAGAAGATCGTGTGGGCAAGCAAGTAGAATAAGTGTGTATATGGTCAGACAAATAGAATGGAAAGGTGGCCAAGCAAGTAGAATAAATGTATATGTATAACATACGATATAGAATATTATATATAATAGTATTTCATATAATATGTTTAATAATAGCCAATATATAATAGATTAAAATGTATCTTGTGTATGAAAAAATTGTGTTTTACTCGACTCTAAAAAAACTGAACGATCTTATTTGTCAACCAATACACGCGCTTAGATAGTCTCCGAAATACAAACCCATAATAGTAAAACCTAAGCGACAAAGGGGCGCACACCGCAACAAGAATCACAGAAACTACTCAAGAACAGATCACCCAATGATTATAGGATTTAACACATCCTCGTGCAACACACATCGACGAGGGATCATAGAACCTGCAGGATCATGGTATGGGTCTAAAGATTATAGGATCTACTGCAGACTCGTGAAACAGATGTAGCCTATCTAGAGATCATAAACTGTACTCCAGAGCATGAGAACTTACCCAGACACATACAGACTTTCTCAAGATTACAGAACCTACCGAAGAAATAGGAGAGCACTCAAATATTCTAGCACTTGAATCGCCGAACTTGAAACATTCAGAAAGGGAACGTCGTTCGCGGAGAGTTTTAAATCTATGTAAGAGATTTAGTTTGGAACGTTTAGGGTCCTAGAGGTGTCTTTAGAGGTTCCAGAGATGTACTTAGCAGCCCCAGAGGTATAATATTCAAACTAAACTATATAACATTGAAATAGTCGGTATTGTAGCTGGGAACGCTATGGAGGGTCAAGTTGTGTCGAGCAGTATATTGTCTTATGCTAGAAGCGCTGACGAGAGACATCAGCCTGTCATAGTGACGCGAGAGGTCATGACTAAACTGCGAATTTCATACATCTCTCGCAAACACGAATGTCTAAAACTAACTACAGTAATGTCTCCATATATGTGAACGAGATGCGCACGATATTTACATACAGTTCTGTCTCCGGAACGGCACCAATGTTTGTTTTGAGAATAGGATAAATGTACCTAATCCATATGTAGGTAGTAATACGTAAATACGTAATAATAAATATTTTGGCCTGGATAAATTTGTACAGTTCAATGAGAATATCATGCAATCATTCTCATATTTTTATAATCTCAGGATTTAAAAGAACATTCCTCATAAAAGGTAAAAATGAGACCATTTTTTCTTCTATCTCGATCACCACAGGGCTGTTGGTCACATGATTATACATTATTTAAATTGCACAGGGGAAAGTTTTATTGCTTCGATACTTATTGTTATTTGTTATTATACTTATTGTATCAGAAATATTGAATTCATCTAATGTTTTTCCTTTTTCATGTTTTACCTACTCATTTTTCTTATAAATGCATAAAAATCCGCAGTAATAGTAACTAATACGAAACTAAATTTCTTGAGAGAATGATCGCGTATTTCACAACTAGAATCTTATTGTTTTTACTGCAAATCTTACTAGGAATTCTTATATAGAGGCTTGTTAATAAAATATTTGTTCTCGTCGTGTACTCAACGTTGCTGATAGCACGTCAGATACATTTCGATGATTTCTAGCAACATGCCAAGACACCGGGCTTGGAGATGATAAATGTTCGCGCGTGTTCAGCCTCTAGTAGCAATTTGTTACCGCGCTTATTGCTAGGCCAGTAAACAGGTAACCAGTCTCTACATATGCCAACCAAGCCAGCTCCACATTCCGGGTTCTTGCGGCACCGCAAAAATTCACCCACTTACCAAGGGGATACGAATCTACCCCTGTTCCTCTACATCCCACTGCACTTAATCCACGGTTGTCCCGCAGTAATTCAGACAATAAAAATATTTTACTTTCGTAGTAAACTGCTGCATCTTCATTAGGAACTCCAGATTATTCTGTACGCCGTGTTCCCCAATAAGAAACAATGTTGTATAAATGTTGGATCATAAATGTTGAGTCGTCACATAAATTCTTCACAATATTTTCTTTCCATTTATCAAAGTAGAGAAGTATAATAAATAGATTGCGGATGTTTATGTAATTTTCAATTTTTGTAGACGAATTTTACGGAAGTGAAACCAAATAAAATGTTACAATACTTTCAGTGGCAGTAGTCTTTAAAAAATCGTAATGAATTCTGTTCAATTTTATACTCGAGCATTTTTTTCTAGTTATCGAAAGTCGCAAATGCATAAACATCCGCAGTCTAATAATAAACCATATGAAGGTTTTATTTCATTACAGTTATCTGCATTTGCTATGATTCACAACTAAGTCGTTAATATTACAAAACGTTTATACATTCTGCCATCTTTTACAGTAATCTTAAATCTCTATTTCTACATTCTTTACCAAGTCTTTTTATCAAAATATATTTCATTGAAAATCATCTCCATAATTTTCTATACAACTACACGAGTACTTCGACCACACTGCTACGTGTAGCTTATGAATCCAATAAAAAGTTAAAATTCAAAACAAGGTTACAGTTGATGAATTATGAGAATCAAAAATTCATTTATGCACCTAATAATTAATTAGACGATGGAGATGATTGTGTAACAAATTGGAAGATCCCTGGGTGTCTCATAATTTTGCCTCATAATGTATTTAGTAAGTACATAAAACTTCGTCAGTCGCCTTACCATGTTTAATGCGTAGCAGTCAGCAACTGATAGAAAGTTTAGCAACGTCTTCGAAAAGTTAGGCAGCTTTCGAAAGTGTGGAATGTAATTTAGCGCGAATTGTCGTTACGCGTGTTGACAACAGAAGTAATAGACTGTGGAAGTTTATGAAATTCCTGGTTTCTCTCAAAGTTACTTTTCGACTGCGAGGCGTAAATGGATACACAGTAGTAAGGGAGATAGGGGTGGGAGGCAACAATTCGATTTTGGACTACGATTACGCAAAAACTAGTACCTACATCCCATTTAGTTATGTTTTCTTACTTTTAATAGCAGCGGAAATAATTTAGGTGTTCCAGTTAAAATTAACACCCTGTATATGTATTTATGTATTATTAATTGCAGCCTCAAGGCCAAGGAATGGACTTGGTTTACAATCTCCAAATGCTTAATCCACACTCATCCTTCCATTCTTCACACACATAGAGCACATTCTATGAAGAAGTCAATTATGTTTGGAGAAGTCATCAAGGCGGTTCAATTGGAAGATACAAATTGATTACGCTTGCATATTTTGATGTACGTTACGAAAGGTTCATTTAACCCCTTGCAGTACTATTTATTTTCTGGTTATAATGATTCTGGTTATAGACATTCTTTATCGTTCAAAATTTCATAGAGAAAAAAAGAAAATATAAATTTATTGCATACCTATGTTTTCTTCAAAGGCTACATATCGACTATAACGAAATATAATTGTTGATTTTAAGGAAATCAATAACGTGCATATTTATTCGACTCTGTTCAGAATCTTCATGATGAGTCTACAGCGGCTCTTTATAAAAAATAAATAAATCTTTTTTACCAAAATTTCAACAGATTGGAGTGAAATGGAAATTTATTTTCTTTCTTAATATGTTTAATCGGATGAAAATTATACGTCAGTATTTCTAAATCCTTTTGTTGTTTTTACTGTTGGAAATGACACCTACTCATTTTGATCATAACTGCATCAAATCCGCTGTCTAATCATGAGTCTGACTCGATATTGTAGGGCAACGGACTAAAGATCGTGTAAAGATATGCTAGCATTCGCAGAACCGTTCTGGAAGTTTCTGGAGCCACGGTCGATTAATCGGGGCAATAAGGTTTCCCGGTAGCTTCAAAGGTGGGTTTCGCGGGGCAAAAATTGCTCGGGGGCCGTCGGGGGACAATTTAAAGCGAGTCGAGCCGAAAAAGGAAGTTTGTTCCGGAATTCGATTTCACTGACTCACCTTATTCCATCCCCGTTGTCCCCGCAGCGCAGCCTCCGCTCGTCCTGCCTCGCCCACACTCTGTGTTATTTTCACGAACAACAAACGTGGCTTCGGCACCGAAGACGAATGCCCGGAAAATGGAGGAACAGGAAATAGAAGGAGCCAAAAACAACGATCGGCTAAATCTTCCGCGCGGGAGAGACTGCACTCGATCGATGCAGTTCCTTCGAACGAAATTTCCTTCGCCGATTCCGCGCGATGATTTGCCGGAATCGGTGGTCACGAACGGCTCGCAGAACAAGTCGAGCAGAAAGCCAGCAAAGTCTTTACCGCTGCGCGGGATCAGATTTAATTCTCTTCCCAGACGAGAACTGGCAGAGGGAGATAGGAATCGAGAAACAGATTCTTTATTATTTAAGCATCAGCGACAGTAACTGCTCGCGGACATCTTGAAAAGTTTCTCCGGGCGGGAGGTTAAACGGGGGTAAATAAAAGTTCGCGGAGACAGTTTGTGGATCAAATAATTATACGAGGTCCGTGAAAAAAATTAATTGGACAGTGTAGCGAGGGAAACGACTCGTACCCGGCCCTGGAAAAAGTAATTACAGCGAGTGCTTCTTTTATTTGGTAGGCGGCCTCAAGTTTCAGCGGTAAGTTGGCGAAGTGCTTGTGGGCAACGGTTCCAATTGGATAGGTAATGAAATATTGTGATAGCGGGATGTTTAGCTTGGAGGATAGTCAGGACCCTTTGGAAGGACGTTCTCGTTTAAACGTTCCAATTAAAAAATCAATTTTAGTGTGATTGTTGGAAATGTACAGGCATGTATCATTCCATCATATGCGTCATTTATGGCTGTCTCGTCCATTTATGCATTTATGAAGAAATTTTGTGTGCCTTTCTCCTATAAATTATGATGTATTTGGTATGTAATCCAGTAGATGAGAAAGGCACAAATTTTGAGTCCGGTAAAGTAAAGAGCAGCCAAATCGTCCGTTGTCCGAGGGTTAAATTAAAATTTAGGGAGGTGTGAACGCAACGTACTTGCTCATTGACCCTCGTAATATAAAAGAAGTCTGAAGTCAAAATATTAACCCCGGTGTTTTTTAAAGAGTACGTGCAGCGTCCGTGACAGTTCTGTTGACTTTTTCGAAGCTCCTGGACGGAGAGGACATCGAAAGTAGAATAAATAAACGAGAACGGATGACAAGGAGAAACGAGAAAGGATTGCGACACCTGCAAGTGTCCGTCGCAGCGATGGATCCTGACGTAATTTTAGTGCTGAATCAGCAACTACTGGGAGTGAGCGATTTGTGAAGTGGAAAGTCCATTAACCGACATCCTGTTGGCCCCCCTTTTTTCTCTCATCGCCTTCTCCGCCATCTACAACCTCCATTACGATAATACAGAGTCCTTGTACTCCGGCCTAGCGGTGGAAAAGATTACCTGTGACCCATGGATAATATCACGATAGAACGAATCCAGCGAACGCTTTCACGCCTGAACACTATCGAACCCTGCTAATATCGGAGATACTGAAAATTGAGATACGCCTCGTACAACATTTTCCCCCTAACATTTCTATTCCCCTGGCTTTACTAGAAATCTAGATTTCTTATTATTACACTGCGGATTTTATGCATTTATGACGAAATTCAGTAAGCAAGTCGAACAATGTGAAGAGATCAGAAAAAGTTAATAACATTGTTACACCATTTTCAACTTATTAGAATTACAAAACGGGAAATTTAATTTTTATATCATTTCTGTTTCTGAAAATTGACTTGAACAATTTTCATTTCGCAGAAAGGTCGGCAGTCTACTTATAACTATTCTATTAAGCAGATATTTTTATGGGTCAGTGGAACTTTTAGTTTTCTTTTGGAAATTTTCCATAGAAATTTGGTGAAAACTATTAACACAAGTTTTATTGCAATGTTTTGTTTTGTTAAACTTGTAACTTTTAAGCTTGTTTCAAACATTTTTTTTGAAGAGGTAGAGAGGGGTTCCGACAAAAATCGTTGTATCAGGACAAATAATTCCATCCATATGGCTGATACAGCAGACAGAGTGATAAATCAATCAAAATTGGATACAGAAAACAGCTTATTCAAGATCAGTGTTTCGAAAATGAATGTGCTTGTGTCGAAGAATGGAATCGAGTGCACTATCGTGTTCGAACGCACCAAATATGAGTTATGGGTTCACTCACAATCGACGGGAAGATTCATTGAATGCATAGTGTGGTAGACAAACAAAGTCTCGCACGAGGGCGATTAAATGCGCCTGACATGTCAAGACAGTGAGTAACTTGTCTCCATTAGTCGAGGCTGCGAACCAGACACGTATCGATCGTTCGCGCCCGAAGGACTGATGACATAGATCCCATACGATTCGTCTGAGCTGTTTCGGGGCAGATTCAAGGACAGTGCGCTGCCACCTTTAATTCTCGGCGGGTGAATGGCGGACGGGTCGCTAGAAAGTTCAGCTTCATTTTCATTTGACAGGAACCACGTTTAACCCTTAACCGGGATACGGGAATCTCTCATGACCCGAACGAAATTTCTGTCCACTAACTTTCGTTACTGTATTGTACGAAAATTGGAAACACAGTAGGACTTTGATTAACCGGCTTGATCGGGAGACAAACACCCCGGATAAGTTAAGACCCGATGGATAACCGAGACCCGAGGGACATTTAAAATGTATGACATTTTAGAGATGCAAGGGATGATCAGATAACTAGAACGAAAAGTCGAACGCGTTAAGACTTCCCATTCTTTGAAATGTTTCTTGAAATTCGCTCAGTGCGATTGTCACGTTGGAAATTGGTGCTCTACTATTTTACCTCTAAATTCCAGTTGTATTATGAAATTTGACACCGCTCTTTGCGAACGGTCGTGCAGTCAACGGGCTAAACTGATCGCGCGGCCCGTTCCGAAACTCCGGCGAAATTATGCGGGGCCATTATTATGCTAATTTCATTATGCACCACTTTAACAATCCCGATCTATAAAACCTCGAACGATGACGAGAGCGAATTCATTCGAATTTCCCCCTGGATGGCCAGATGCTTTCGGCAGCTCTCGCCCAGCTTGCGAGAGCTTTTTGTCCGAGCATAGCGCGCCGCGTCGTCATCGGCCCACAGTAGAATCGCCTGTTAACTTTAATCGAGTTTAGAGTTATCTGCCGCGCTGCACGTACGTGAATAATTCGTGGCAGCCGCGCGTGACCATTCATTACTTGATAACCGTGTTTCGGGTCTTAAACCGGTCCCGATCGGTCCGCAAAGCTTTTAAACAGTTAGGTCATTTACAAGAAGTTGCCTAAGGTCTTCTATTAGATCTGTAAAACATTCAATATTTATACATATGCCTTTATGTTATACATATATAATAAAACTTTCCACTACATATATCGTATAATTCAATCATATGCCCTTTAATCATGTGCCAGTGGTTATGAAAGTGGTTTATGTAAAAATTCTAAACAGCTAATCTTTTTGTTTATTATACAGGGTGTCTCAGCTGATGGAGGCCACCTAAATATCTCCTTTATTTTGAATGGCACAAAAAATATTGATGGCACAATTTAAATGGTATCGAAGGAGGAATATCATACAAGAATAATTCTTTTTGTCTGGTTATTTTTTCATAGTTTTTTCCAGGTCATCTTTATTCTTTATCAGGAAAACTTGTTTCTTTTATATCATCTTGTAGCGGCTGAAAAAATACATTTGAATATGCTCAAGTCATTACCTTCAGCTGACCTCGACTACCAAAAAATGTGATAAAATTGTAGGATAATATTGGGATTACATTTAAACCAGACAAAAAAATTGTTCTTCTATGCTATTCCTCCTTCGATACCATTTAAATTATGCCGTAAATATTTTTTGTGCCATTCAAAATAAAGGAGATATTTAAGTGGCCTCCTTCAACTGAGACATCTTGTATACTTCGGTGATTGACTTTACTATGTATAACTAAAAGGTCTGCCATTAAGAAGTGTCATTTTAAACGTGCTATTTTGTATTTTTGGAGATTATAGTTGTCACTATTCGACACGTGGTTAGTAAAATTGTAAATCGTAAAAAATTGTTCATTGTAAAAGACAGCGTTCTTTTATAATTGAAAATAACATTATTTGTTATAATATGATATATTATAATATGCTATAATATAGTATAACACATACTAGAACATACAATAGTACAATATACCTGCATGTAATGTAATAATTAGTCTGCGGACCTCTATGCATTTACGGCTTATAAAAATTTTCAAAAAAATGCTGGAGCATTACATTTAACAGAATTTAGTATGATTTTTATTTATTTTCGATCTACAAATGCTGCTATTAACAATGAAAATAGAATTTTATTCGGTACCACTTTCCTCAGCGATTCGTCTAGAAAAAATTGCAAATTGCATACATTCACTCCATATAAACCAATACGATTGCAATGGCCCGCTATATTGACGCGTCCTTCACAAATAAATAAAGCTAAAAAAAGAGCAACACATCGAAAACATTATATAATTATCAGGACCAGCCCCCGAACGTGGATGTTGCCAAGTCAGCCGAAAAAAAGAAAATTCAATTCCTGGTGACCCACATTGAATCCCGCCCCCCCTGCCAGCGCTCCCCCAATGATCTAATTTCCTTTCATTTTTCTCCTCCGATCAAATACCGCAGAATTCTTGTCTCTGATTACCTCGGGCAGGCCGGTTTCTCGCATTTTAAACTGGACACCAGCCAGTAACCCAGAAATGTATCTTCGAACATCACTCGTGTAATATTAGTCGAAGACCGCCTTTGACAGCGACCGACGTTGTCAATGCTTTTGTCAGGGTAAAATCGGCGGACAAGGGCAAAGACAGGAGCGGACCTGGCCCCGCCACGGTTTGATCGGTTTTCGGTAGTTCGGGGGGGGGGGGGGGGGGTAAGTGACCCACTATCACCGGCGTGATTACCGTCAAAGGACTGTCCTCGAAGTTTGCCCATGTCATTTTGCGCGGTCCGTCAACCGTTAGCTCCGTGCTATGAATATTTATCGAGCCCACAGGACTGCGGCATTCTTGCCCTGTCCTCTGTCCTGTCCGCAGAAGAATTTCGGTATTGTTACGCTGGATTATCACCAGGGGACGAGAATAAGCGCGACGGTGCCCCGGGGATTAGCCATTGTTTGGGGAAACGGAGAGCGATCATCGTTTTAGGGGCAGTTCCTTAAGACTTTGATCCTTGAATTATTGGCAGCAGCTTGGCGAGTTCCTGACGCGATTAGAACACACGGAGCGGCTGATGCTGCTAATGATTTCAACGTGCTAATCGATTCACTATCACGATCGTCTTCACAATTAGGGAGGACTAGGTTTGCATTCTTCTTTTGCCGTTTAGGAGAGTGAACACTTTTCATACAGAAAATAATCGATCTTCATATTCTTTCTTCCTACCATCTACTGCAGCTATCGACTTCATTTTGAATGAATGCATTTTAGCCAAAAACAGTCGTGAGATACTCATCATTGATAACATCGTCGATATTAACATTTTCACCGATAGCTACTAATTCTGCTGATTTACATTATATTCGCCCATAATACCGTCAGATTGCTGAACTGTTGTAAATAGATTAGTAAAGTTACATAATGTGCCGGAGATTGTGCAAGCAAACTAATGAATATCATACACCAAATGAATTGGTAATAAATATATTATTGTTAACATAGACATATCATAACAAGTTTTTCACTTACGTTTTGTAATATACAGATAAATCTATGGTCTTATATGATATGTATTATCTTTAATACATTAAAATTATTAAAGAAAGAATGAAATTTCTATTTAGCTCCTGTTTGTTACAATAGATGAAATCAATTTTGTTTTCCATGACGTTTCACAGTCTGGTTGTTATCATTGCTAGGGTGTGAAAGTAAACGTTTTTCGATCATTTTTAATCAAGGCCCTCCGTTCTTAAACGAAGAATTGACCAGATTTTGTCTGTAACGATGTTTATAGGAGAGGGTTGTCTGCTATAGCATTACTTGTCTCTATTTATGGTATTTTTCTTAGAATATTACAGCCTTTCGACGAGGCTAGTATGTCATGTGTAGTGAACCATAATTAAAATTTGTGATAATTATAGACTATAGAAAGGTAATACTGAGGATGCGACGCGTTGATGTTTATGCGTGTAATTGCGAAAAACATTGGTAACCCGAGAGCAGTAGACGAAATTTTTACACCGGTTGTCGATGGGAGCACAGCGGACCGGTTAATTGGTCTTCCAAATTGCTTCGATAGCGTGAGCTCGGCTATTTACACCCGGAATAATAGAGGACTAATAGCTGCGTAGACGGTTGTATGTACATAGTCCAGACAACCGTATATGCTACCACACTAACGTATTACATTTTAATCCGGTATTACGGTGCACAGGCTGTACATCATAATCTCGGATCGAGCAGCCAAGGCTAAATGTATTGCACGTGTAGCGGTGACTTCGTGGCTCGTCGGCTAACGTACCTCCGTAACTGGAACTAACTGTCGAGCTAGCCAAGGCTGTCGCACCACCTCGCTGCTGCCACCGTTTTGGTCAAGCCAGATCGAACTTTAAATTTATGCCCATACGCGATCTCGAATTACTGTTGCTTCACTAACTAGTTCCACCGGTTTACGAAGTAACAAGCCCTATTCAAAATTTCATGACCTTGTGCACGGCACTGAACCGCATATTGCTTGATCCTATACTGAACCAACCTCGGCTGCTTCACTTCATTTTTCATCCCAATGAATACTGATTATATAATAATTGTCTGAAGATCTTGCCAATAGTCTGAAGACCCTGTACGGTTATCAAAAATGTAATAAAATTAATTTATTCTTCTGTTCTGTGGGTCAAAGGTAACCCTGCTGAACCTTATACGTGATATACGTGATTCTGATAAATAAATGTTTATAATAAGTCACACAGTATTTCTACTATATTGTACTGCCACTATTGTATTTACAATGGCTAGTTGGGTATTGACGAAATACGCGAGAGAAAATTTTAAGTATGGTAGGAATTTTATTAGACGTGTGCACAAGTTCCTTATATTAGTATAAGGGTAGCTGTACACCTGTCATGCAAAGCTAGGTAAAATGATCAGACAAAATCGTACATCAAGTTCCAGAGGGTCGTTGTGAAGGGTAAACTTCAATCTTTACATCTATGGTGGAGTCTGTATCAAACCAAATTTTCTGTTGTTTTTAGATACGTTTCAATATGTCTATTTAATTTACAGTAACTCCCATTAATATTCGGAGATTCTTAAAAAGACGATAATTTTTTTCATGTTGGACCATACGATTTGAACTTTTTTGAAAATTTAGAACAAATGGTTTGCTACACAACGTGAAAAAAGTATTCGAAATAGATTTTTACAACTTTTTTGGCTGGGCCAATAACGATAATTTAAAAGATGTATTTTGTAAACTCGTATGAATTATATACGTTCTGAAAATTTCATTGAAATTGGTTAATTGATTTACGAGTTATAAACGATCAAAAGTGGTAAAAATTGCAATTTTTATAATTTCTTTATAATTCGTAAACCAAATAACCAATTTCAATGAAATTTTCAGAACGTATGTAATTTATACGAGTTTACAAAACACATTTTTTAAATTTTCGTTATTGGTCCAACTAAAAAGTACCATTGTTTATCACAATTCCGACCAAATGCATTTTTTCAACTTATTTATTAGACGTCATTTACTAAAATAATTCCATTACAATTCAATGACCTTGAAAAATGTTATCATACTGAACAAATTTTTCTTCAAATTTTTCACTGCTTATAATGCAGTGTTCCTTTAATTTTGCGGATGTTTAATTTCGACAAGTAAGTATGAACAGTTTACGTATTGTGCAAGATTGATTGCCTTCCACTAGTCTGATCACTGTAGTTTCGAATTGATCGAAGTAAAAAAATCCGTACACGTTGAAGGCACGGAAAAGCTTCGTTTCCGCCTGCTTCGTTTTATTTGTTCGACGGTTGTACACACGTTGAATCAATATAACGCGCGAATAGATAGAGAAGTAGACGAATAGGACGGAAATACGGGAAGAGAATGTAGTAAACGATGATTCTAAGCACGGAGGACTATTTGTCAATCAGTCTAACCATCGATAGCGACCACTGCCGATGGAAAGCTCTCCAATTGATCCGTTTCATTTTTTGCCTGAATTGTTTTCTTTATTCCCCTTGTTCCTCGCTCCCGTGCTTGCAATGTGTATTCAATGAAAAGACGTCTATTGGACGTTTCACGGACTACGGTGCATATACACGCTGGGAAGTAGTGTTAGTGCATTGTACCTAACCCGACCAAGCTGAAAAATAACCCGTGTCGTTTGTAATAAATCACAACGCGCTTATTTATTCGAACTTCCGAGTAAATATGTTCTCCCTTCGTTCTCTTGTTTTACATTGCGTTAAAATATTGCTTTATCGTGCGCGTGTTGCTGTGCATATTTTTGTAGACGTGGTTATTGGAATTTGTTTTCTGCAGGGACAGGCCTGAGGTATGAGGCCTGATGGTCATGATCCACGTCAATTATTTTATGTTAATAACTAAACCGCGAATTTTGATGCTCTTATTTTGGATGTGAAATTATTAAGAGAAGAACAATTTGTTTGACTCCTATTTTGTGTAGATTACACATCAAATTTTTATCTTGCATAAAAATCCGCAGTCTATTTATAATCGCCCCGATTTTTCGGGCACTTCGAGTAGCTAGATGAAAAAATATTTGAAAAAATTCAGAAACAAAATTTGTCCCTGAACAATGAAGGTCACCTTGATTTTTTAAAATAGAAAGACCTACTTTCTGTATCATGAATCGATTGATTATTGAATTCTGAGTATAAAAGTGTTGACCACCATATGTCCTAAGTCTAATAGTTAACGAGATATTATCGAAACAATTTTCTTTCTTCTTTGGATAATATCTCATGTAACTATTAGGTTTAGGACATATGCAGGTCAACACTTTCATACTCAGAATTTGATACTCTATCGATCTATGGTATAAAAAATAGGACATTCCATTTAAAAAAAGAAAGTTGACCTTCAGCTCACCTTGGAGAGTCTACCGAGAAAAATAAACCATAAACCCACCACATTATGTCCCCCTCGGTACTGAACAACTTTCATCTGAAATATTTTTGCGTATACATTAATATTATTTGAGGGATAATATTATAAATTTTATATAGAATTAATATTAATTGAGGGGTTAATATTATGGGTTTTTGTAATTAATATTTTTGGAGATATTCGTCTGTAACGCTTTATAATGTTCACCCTGTATATTAATTGTTTTCTTAGTATGAATTTGAAATTCTGATATAATACCTCATTCAATACTTAAATGTTGAGTAATTGATTAGATACCAACATATTTAATAATGTAAACAATATTTTGAATAATGGGACAGCAATTTTTGGTCCCTGAGTCTAACGGTTAAGTATTGAATGAGATATTATATCAATTTTATGTTTATAAAAAGAAGATCTTCTTGTTAGGAAGAAATGTTTAATTTTCGAGTTTAAATAGTTCCAAGTGTAAAGAGTTAAACAGTATCTTGTACCATTTGACTACATTCCATTTCAACTCAAATACTCCGCAGAATACGAACGTTAACGGACTTGAACTCAGCCCGTTAAAATGAATTTTTCAAGTCGGACTCTTTAATGTATGGTTATTAAAATTGTAATTATTAAGAACTGATACAACGAATTTGTTTCTCTGGACACGTACCATGATCACAATCGCTAAAAATATGAATAAAGACATCCTTGTCCTAAAGTAATATAAAGTAGTCATTTTTAATACTCCGGAAATCTAGTGTTTTGATATTTCATATTATTTGCTATTATGCCTGAACGTTTGCTAGTTCCGAGAGCAACGCGCGGACTATTTGATCGGTTGTCGGCACCTTCATGGCAAATTTCGATTTCCTTTTGTAAGCCACGTGCGATTTATCCGTAACATCCCCATAATGATAGCAGGCAAGATCAGGAACGTAGGGCGATACGTTGACAGCATCTTCTCTCTGCGGTAGCGTTTCGTTGATCCTCTCACGGATGTTTGGGTAGAATTTCATGTGTCCTTTCTCGTGGGAAGGACACACGTACAACCACGACAGTTGGCGATGCAAAGTTTCCCAATTCGAGCGGCTGAATGGTGTACGAAATGCGCTCAGGAGCATTCTACGCGTTCCACTTGGCTTTAGTATATTTGACACGTCCATCTCACCTATAATACAAATGTTAGCTTCGTCATTGACGATTGATTTTTGGACATTATGTCTATTGATGAATCACTCATCATTTCTATTTATAATTGTTACTATTTCCAACCTTAAATTTAAATTGCATTCGTTTCGTAACTGATAAATGTTCCCTTATATAAATGACAAGTTTGATTTTATTTAACCATTGTACGGCTCCTATTGCAATACGTGCTCTACTAGAGCTTACACTCATTTCTTATGAAATAATTTTTATCATTCAATAATTGTGAAATTAAAACTCCGGAAACGGCCATGTTGTCAGTGTTAAAGGGAAATGTTGTTCAAAATGGTGACTTTGACAACAGATTTCAAGGTCATTCAAGTCGAAGAGGAGGTATCACATCGACAAATTCGAAAGACTTGAAAGTCTTGAAAATTTTAGGAGTCTTGATCAAAACTTCGAATAAATCTCGAATTGAATCGAAATGATGTAGTGATTGATTTGTTTGAAAACTTGCTAAACAGAGTATTGAATGCCCATCGCTAACTGTAGGTCGCGAAACAGTCGCGTCGGTGGGAACGTACGTTCAAAATTGGAGTATCGGAAATGGCTGAGCAGCAGGAATTCTTCTTCGACGAGAATCTCGTATCCGAAGACGTCCATGTCACGTAGCGCCCAGACGACGGCGGCGTTAACGAACGTGTGAATATCCGGGTCGATCGTAACGTTCATCTGCGTCATCGCGACTTCCTCGCACATCGCCTGGAGGATCAGCGAGCAGATCAGAAGATCCACGTTCGGCCAGTCGAACGGCAGCTGCTTGATCGACTGCGAAATACGGTTCTTGATCTCCCTTAACTGTTCCCTGGTCTCCGATACCCGCCGTTGCTTGTCCCGTTTTTCGCAAGCGGCACTCAGATCGAACTTCCCCGGCAAAAGTGTCCTGCCGTTTCGGTCGGAACGAGAAGAAAAGGGAAAGAGAACGATAGTGAGAGTCAGAGGGGGACGAGGGGAGAAGAGTGGGGCAATTAAAAACGGCCCGGGTCGAGGGAAAAGAGGGACAGCGAGGGGTCGCCCGGTCAGCTCTTTTGATAATGAATCCCCGTACGTTTGTATGACGCTTTAAAAAATTTACGACACTTGCTTTTTACCGGGGCGAAACGAGACAGGGGAGAAAGAAGCCGGGCGAGGGGGCAGGATGGGGGAGGAGCACCGGCGAAAAATTTGAATAATTTATTTTCTCGGCCGTTCTTCCGAGAACGCTCGCGAAATAAATTCTCATTAATTTCGCGGATGGAGGGGATGCCGCCAAGAGAACGTCGTGATACCGTGTACTCTCGGCTTCGTGTTGCTTAATTGCTTCTTATAAATGCTCGTTTCGCGGTGCTGGTTTCGCACGCCGACGAAGAAATAGCAGTGGGAGATGAAAATTTGATGGATAACGGTTTGCCGTCGTTTATTCGAGTCGAGAGAGAACCCGTATAAATAGATACCCATATTTTTCTGTGTGAAAGGATTTGCTTATCCAATCTGACTTGCCCGCTTATCGAATTTTCTATGATGGCTCTTTTATAGTGTAGAACGATATTATAAATTCTCTTAAATGTCTAACTAGGTTGAAGCAGTTGCTCTGTTTGAAATAATTAATCCCTCGCCGTATAATATCGAGTCAGTAATGAACACTTCAAACAAAATCTAAAATAGAGAGTTAATAGAGTGTAACCACTGAAAAGTCTGAAATGAGTTTTTGAATTTACGCACCTGACCGGTGACCGAGGTCTTCTGGGTACAGCAGAAGCGCGGTAACCACTCTCGGGAGTAGTAAACGTAAATTTCCTGGCTTCCGGTGTAAGACTGTATGGTAAGTATCTGAAAATCACGCGTATGTTTAAGAGAATGATTAAAAATTTGCACACTTGTTGCACCTATTAGGGAAAGTCTCACAGGATAAATAGTACAGAGATTTCTATGCAAAATAAAATTTGTCCGTCTTAATTACAATATACAGGACCTATATTATTTCTTCCCTTCACGTTAATAGGTTAAAAACAGTACAACGGTATTTGAAAATTCCTTTTCATCATAAATGCACAGAATCCGCAGTCTATTCATACGCCCAGCAAGAATTAACTATACTGTAAATATATATATTAATGCGTTCCTACAATTGATAATATTATTTCAACAAAATTATCAAACGTGATTAGTGCAGACACATCGATATCGACGATACATGCGCAAACAACTACTGGTAACAAATATTGTAATTCCTGCAACATTTATCGATGTTTGTTAACAAAGCAGCATTGTTATTCGGAAACTCGTTGAGCTCGAACGACCGCAATAAAAGTGACTTGATTCCTGTATATCCACAAGCTGTTGAATAATCAATGGTAAATGGATCGTGTAAATATTGCCACTACATTGCGTGCAACACAAATAATAAAATGCATTATTCTTGCTACTAGAAAAGAAAAAGAGCGAATAAATGAAATCCAAGGTGAAGGTTTTACAGATATACAGGGTGAACCAGATAAAGTGTTAGAAGCTGTTTTCTCGGTATGTAATGAAGATGTCGACATCATTTCTTTTTCTAAATTAAATGGTTAAGGAGGGCTAATATTTTAGTATGCATTGAATTTTTTGGGTTAATTTTTTGGGGGAGAAACGAGGACTCCCAACATTGTTTAAAATGGAAAGTATTATTGATTTTTTTGTTATCTCTCATTAAACTCAATAACATTTAATTAAACGCTCAAGAAAGATAACTTACAAAGTGCTTTGTAAGTATCGAGAAGCTTACGAGACGAAACGCGTCACGTGACCGGCTCATGACAGAGAAGTGGGGAAATAGCGTCGCAGAAGGGGAAGGTCGCTCGCAGAGTGGGGAGACGAGTATTAATTTGGCGACTCTGAGTGCACTGTCAAAAGCCACGACGGTTGACTATTGAGGAGCCAGGGTCTTCGAAAAGCAACGGACAACGATTTTCGTTCGTTTAAACTAACCGGCCGATCGAAAAGATTACGGCATGCGTCCATCCCGCTTAGCTTGTTGGACTTTTTGGATAGGCGACGACGACTAGACGGAAATTGCGGGAAATGTAACTGCAATGGCTTCGCTCAATTACTGTGGCTGGCCTTTCGAAGACGCTGGTTGCGGCTTTGCTTTTCCTCCAGCTTTGCCAGCCCCTTTGGTAGCCGGTGATTGGACGGAAATTGCTGGAAAAGTAACCATAACGGTTTCACCCGGACGTGGTCGATGGATCGAGGAAACCACGGAAGCACGTTAATTTTACACGAACATGGACGATCCTGGTTCCCAATTCGCCATTAAATTTTAATGACAGAGAACGTCTTCCGTCGATATCCCAATAAATCCCTTTGGATCCACAACGATCCTTGTGCATCGTCTGTGCTATATGAACATATGTTGCAAAATCTTTTCATTTTGAATTTTCGTATAGGATAATTGTTCCAGCAGGCAACCGTTTAAGGTCAGTGTGTCGTGTAAAAGTGAAAGAAAATTTTTAAATAGACCAAAACTTTATGTTTGCAACAGAACTCATTTATGTTGCAACATAATGTTACAACTTTGTTTAAAGTCGCATATTAATCTACCTAGACTTATGTCAGACTGTAAACTTCTATTTTCAGAATGTTTCCCTAGTATTTTTCTTTCGTAAATGTTACAAATTCAAACGTCTCTACGAGGGTGAGTTGAAACGAGGTCACAAAGAAATAGTAGAACCACAGGGTCTAAGAAACAGCACGAACCCGACGGTTTTTCTTAGATGATGGCTTTACTGTATAGTAGTGAATAATAACGAAAATAGATTTTTCTTAATTAATCAACAATCTTACAACTAGAGTGCAGATGTTTACGCATTTTCTAATTATTGTCGACAAATTTTAAGAAAGTGGGAATTAAATAAAATCAAATTTTTAATGGGATCAGCCTTTGTAGATACAAATCAAATGATAATTGTACAAAATTCTATCGCATTTTATATTCTAGCCTTTTATGAACATTTTCGTAAGCCATAAATGCACAAAGATCCGTAGTCTATAACCTCTAAATTATTTATTATGAAACCATAATATCGTTTGATTTTCGAAAGGAAATCGCACTGTTACCATGTTTTGTTGAATTACATATTTGGGCCGGAAAGTCAATTTTTTTATTTCAGCCCAATTTATTCCTATTATTTTCTAAAGAATAAATAATAAGAATAGTAAGTAGACAACGGGTCTTTATGCAAAAAACAAATTTTCTACCTCAATTACAACAAACTTGAGTGGAAAATAACATTACAGTATTTTTGAATTATTCTAATATTTTTACTGCTTCACATTACAGCTACTCATTTTTGTCATACATGCATAAAATCCGCCGTCTAATAATGAGCGTATCTGGATACTCAACAATGTAGGAAAGGAGTGCTAATATAAAGGTAGAACTGGCTTCTGCATGAAATCAATGAAGTGAACTTATTCATTGTTATTTCAATGAATCGGCTTTTCACGATGCGAACTGGTGCTCGTTTTTTCAAACAACGCGGGAACTCGAGATGATTGAAGCAGCCTGGAATTACAAATTCGTCGGATGACGTGCGGATATATTACCATACGAGTGAAAACATTTCACGATGCGAGGTTCTGTGAAATATTAGCCACCAAATGTTGCGAACGCGGTTGTCATGCTTCTTACAGAAACTATGATAGACACGTCGTCGAGGCATTACTATGAATCAGAGACTATACATCACGCAATTGTACTAGGAACAAACCGCAGAACTTCATCCAAAATCAAAATTTTTTCAACGAAATAAAATAATCAAATTTACTCTCTCTCTCTCACTCTCTCTCTCTCACTCTCTCTCTCTCTCTCTCTCTCTCTCTCTCTCTCTCTCTCTCTCTTATGAACATACGAAATATAAACTTATTGTTAGTTAACACTTCATACAATTTCATTTGCTAAGTTCATAACTGGGGGAGAGAGTAAATTTGATTATTTTAATTTTCTAATGGTTTTAAAGGTTGTAAATACATAAAAATGAGCAAACTTGTATCAAACGAATGAATTATTAATAATAGGAAGTAAATTATGTAATTGGATCAAAAATTAGTAAAGTTGCAGTCTTTTGCTTCGCATGCATTAGTATAAGTCTCACCGATACTCGACCCTTCGCTGATTCAAGCGTGTTTACCGCTTGACGATGCAAGAGGATCCCCCTCAGTGGTTGGGATAAAATTTTGACAGTTACGGTAGAGACCTTTGAGACAGTTACGGAGAGAATACTGTAGTTCTTATACTTCTTAGGTCCTAACGAAATTTTGGTTTACTCTGTCTACCACCGAACGAATTAACGTTGAAATCTAGTCAGAAAATTGTGTCGGCCATATATGACTGACGTGTTAATTAACAGGAACATGAAATGCTGGCAGGAAAGGTATGAAACACGTAACGAACAAGATGGAAAACTGTATCTATCGTATCAATGCGTACAATTCGTGAGACAAGAATGGGTCCGTAGTGTCAGGCTCCTCGTGGGGTTCACTCAAGACGGAGTACGTTTTGCAACGTTCTAGACTCCATAATAATTTGGTTTCCTTTTCTTTCTTAGCACGATCCGTTTGGTCCTCCTCAAAGCCATCCTCCCATGACTGATAATCCTCGGTGTCCCCGATCTCCGCAAACCTCTCTAGAAACGGAAATATAAGCGGTGTGCATACACGATTTGAACGGCAACCCATTTGCCCTCATTCGAGCAGGAGGAACAAGAGATACGATAGCCTGTGCTTGCTACCCCGACCGTAATACAGGGTTATTGCGCAAGAAATACACAGTTTCAGCATTTCATAATAAAAGAACTGTCGAAGACAGTGAAACGTGCCTTATTGTTAGACTTCATTGGTAGGAATACTCCACTTGTTTTAATAGCAATTATTTGGAAGGGGAACTACGACCTTGACTTTTGACATTGTCATTGACCATTTTATTGTTGAGGTCCATATTCTGAACAACTTCTACCTATACGTGTTGCTGCCTCTTAGACTTGGTTTCTGAGATACTCGGAAAAATACCTTCAAGTCAAGGTGGGGTTAACCTTACGGGACTAACATGGCGGCGCCCTTAGCTGTCAAAAACCTGTCTGTTTTACGCTCGCTCGGCTAAACTCTGCTCCCTCGAGTTTACTAGAGTTTACTAGCGTTTCACCTCGAAGCGTGACGAATCAGCCTCATTCACTGTCCCGCAATTGTGTACACGGTGCGCCTAAAAAAGTTTTCACTTTAAAAATATGATCCTAAGTTTGTCAAGGTTTTATTTCTTCCAAAACGTCTTATTTATTGATGATATTTGACTTTTTACAAGGTTAGTCTAAATTCGCATTGAATAGATTAATTGAAAATGAACTTTCGGGACAGCCTAATACAATGAGGCAGCAAGATGAAAGGAGAACGAGTCTTCGATTGTAATTTGTGAATCTCGGCCAGCCGTGTAAAAATCCACGATATTTATTTTATACGATCAACGAATCATCAATCGTCATTCGCCGGCGTAACATCGATCACGTTCGACACGATTTTTTGGGAGTCGACCAACGCAATCTCCAGGGGATTCAATGCTCTGAATTTCGACCGTTTCATTGCAATGCGTTCGCCACGATGATGCGTGCACCTATCCATAAATGCCGTTTCTATTGACACCTGGCAGCTCTGCCGCTTCGTTTCTCCATTTTCTCTCCGGTACAAATTTATTAACTGGTTCTTGTATATTTTTTTGTACGAACAGCGTGGTACCAACTGTGTAGTTACGTACGAAGTCACGTTGTTATGCCATTCGCTTTCAGATGGAAATTCGTTTGAGGTTCGGGCGTACAAAGTGAAATTGAATAATTAATTTAGCGAGACGAAATTATTCGAAGTCTCGTGAACTTTTTTCGAATGAGATAATGATAATTGTATTTCAACTTTTCATTGTTGGGCCAACGGTATTAATTCACTTTTCGTGGAAATGAAATATCGCTTTTAATGTTCGTGACTGATATGCACTGTCACTGGATATAACAAAAATTCAGAAATTAATAAGAACTTTTTTGCGCGAAAAAATATGTGTTTAACGTAGATAAAATGTTCTAAGTTGTTTGATACCAATACAAGTAAAGTGACGGTATATATATATATACTATCACTAGAAGAACTATTTTTTTATACATAGTTTTAACGGAACTGCGTATAAAAAGTATTTGTACGTTCTTTAAAATAGAATAACTTTTTTATTGGAATCTGGTTGGGCAAAATTATTACATTAGTTTTGTTCACAAAAATCGATTTCTTGCAAAATCCTGAGGTCGTAGACAAATGTTGAGACCAGATTTGACATCAGCGTGAACAAATCTACGGGAAATGATGTATAGCATGTTCAAAAAAAAATTTTTCCACGCGTGGTATTGAAAAAACCACAATTTTCTTGAAATTGTGCAAGTTTAACGAGTTTTCTAAAGGTTAAAAAACGTTCGTACCATAATCTCCCTATTTTTCTCATATTCTGCAAAGTTTCAGCTTTAATTAAAAACAAATTTCATCGCTCTACCTCATTTCTATCGAAAGTTCTTTGATTTTGAAAAAGAGTTCGTCCAAATTGCCTGCTGTGCGCCGTAGGACTGGGTGAATGAAATACGAAAATATGATAGCAAAAATCAGTAAAAATTTTGTTTTTTCCACGATATGAGGTCTTCGACGATAAGAAACTCACCCTTGGGGCGCAGACTGGTGGGGACATCAGAAAGTTTTAGTTTCTTTTGCAGATCAGCATCGATATCCTCTGGCTCAGTCAATGAATCTTTCCATTGCGATGGATCTTGATATTCCCTTTCCAAGAATGGCGGATACAGTTGGCGCAGTATCATGGTGTTCCGACGTTGCTTCAGACCCATTGCACTAGGACTCCACCTGACCATATTGGTCGTTTCGAGCTACCACTTTCTCTCGAATTACCTGTGAAAGTCAGATAGTCGACGGTTTTTGTTGTGTGGAGACTGTAGTCAATTTACAAAGACTCAAATTAAGAAGCTTTCTCCATTTGGCAATGATTTTAATGCGTTAAACTAGCATAGATATACTACTGGACTGCGGAATTTCATGTAAAATTGAAATTGTCTCCACGTATTACAAGATATGGAAGCTACGTTGGACATTTATCTCTTTTCTTAATAATTGCAATTGGTTGGAAACTACACAAGATTATTTTTAAATTCCTTGAATGTGTTTACTGCTCTGCTGGTTCGATTTACTCATTTTTATCATAATTCAATCCGCAGTCTAATTATTGGATTTAATTGTATCAGACCAATGCACACACACAATGTATTAAATATTAGACAGCTGACCTTTCTGCGAAATTAAATTTTCATGGTATCGATGACTCCTATATATTAACATTAAGTCGTAAACAATCTTAAACTTCTTCAAACTTTACATTTTATTATTCTTCATATTTTTATGTACCATATAAACGCATGAAAATCCACAGTCCAATGATTACTTTAATCTAGTCTATGTTAGACATAAATTCGTAGCCTGCAGTACAATTACGACTTACAAAATTTCATATCCTAACAAGAATTTCAATTTTAATTAGATTTCGCAGGTTATGCTGTCACAGTCACGTTTTGTCAGACAAATGACAAGCAATCGATAGATTATATAATAGCTCGAATATTTCGAACGTTTCATTCGATCGGATATTTTCAACTTTAACATTTTTCTTCAAACTTAATTCAGCATTTTCTTCTCTTTTAACTCGTTCTGTTTAAGACGAAACATTTTAATGTTTATTTTTATAACACGTAATAACAGGTTTTACAGGTGTGCGGTAAATTTCGTTGCGCTTCTTTCCTTTTTGCATATCTATAATGACGAAGTCGTAAAAGCTCAAAGTATTATAGTAATGGTCCGATGGTAGATGAAACCTAAACTGACGATACTAAAGCCGTTTGAAACCGCGCTATCCATACTATGAGACCCTGGTATCAATCTCAGTAGTTGCATCAAGCTTTAAACTGCAGTATCTTCATCCATTAACTCGGAGCTATTTTGTCTCGAAAATGAAACATTCCTTACGACCTAGACTAATTCCATTCTATATGATTTTCTTCCTTTTTATAGATATGAAATTGATATAATACCTCAAACAGTATTTAAATATATGCTAATTGATTATATACCAACATATTTAAGAATGTAAACAATATTTTGAATAATGGTACAGCAATTTTTAGTGGTGACTCTGAGTCACTCATAAGGTTGACCCCTTTAACATTTTTTTTTTTGCAGTTACAGTGATTAAAACGTCTTTGTCCTCAAAAATGTCGTAGAAGGGAAAAGAAAATTTATATTTTTTGTATGGCTACATTTATTTTAATCCTTAAATAATGATTGATCTTAGATAATGAACAAACGAAACAAATTTGATTTCATCTAAAAAGAAACACATAGCATTCATATTTGTTAGACTTTGTTAAAATCTTCATGACGAGTCTGATTTAAAGAAAGGGTTTTAAAATCGACATCTCGTCAGCACTGTTCTCATTGTTCCGCGATTTTCTGGTCAGGTACGCCGCAGTTAAATCGTTTCCATTGATGAGTCGAATTCCAGTATTTCATCGTTGATCGAACTGTAATTATTCGACGCGTTGTAATTAAGACAGGGCCCCGACGTGCACGAAATGCGAGTGATTTCCGTCGAAGCAGCGATCGACTGGCCTCGAGCCGATGATCAGACCAGATCGATGATCGAGCACGAGACATTGACAATAACATTGCGTCATCATTAGTTCTTCGTCAATGGCTGGGCGTCCCTCCTATTAGCAGGTCACGTAAAGACCGTCAATTAACGGCCGTCCTATTAGCACCCCACACCGGCTGTCCGGCATAGACAATGCGCACGTTACCAGTCGGTAATAACGTAAATCATAATTAAACGTGCTAATTAAGCTGCGGTGACTGGAGGAAGTCAGCTCGGGATAGCTCGCAGAGTTCACTTGGACGGACTTAGCTGTTTTCGTCGAGACGCTACGGGAAAACGTGACTCTCCTTTTGTTCGCAGAGCTGTTACCAGCACCAGTCGCAATTATTATTATTAATTATATCGTCGCCGCGAGATTCGTTTGAATGAAACGAACGCGGGCCTCCGGCCTACGTTATCGTGACACTGCCGGATCTCTGACATTATTTCGCGGTAATTAAATAGCTCCGCGTTATTGCCGCTTTCAACGAGTCGACGAGCGCCGCACCTTACCTCGCCTTGCCTCGCTGCGTCGCGTTGTTATAAACAACCAGAATTTCAAGGATTTACACGGTACGTTCGTTACGGGCAAGGATATTTACCGCGGGCACTATTAAAAGAACGTGATCCTTTCCGCAGAAGCTTCGTACCTCGTAACGTCGCTCTTTTGTTACTACCCCGCGATTTATTTTGTTAAACCATGCCGGAGAAATTACGGTGTTGCCGGTGAACGGGAACAAGCACTAGTGAGATTCAAGGAAAGGGTCTCGTTTGAATAACAAAGATCCAAGAACTCTTCAGCGGAAAAATGTTAGGAAATCCCGGGTCCTGGGCGAGTAAAGGCACGATAATGCTGAAGTATGAAACTGAAAATAAATAGAAACTTCAAGGCAATAATAACAGCAATTTCTCTTTCCTCGCTGAAAAAAGAACTGTTAATTGTTACAATGAACTTTACTTTCAAACCAAAGATGGAAGTAATCATTTTGATTCATCCTACTGTTTTCTTCCAGTTATTTCTAACCATGTTTGACGCGTTTAATACTGATTGTGTGATATATTTCTCATTTATAAAAAAAAATGATTGTTATAAAATACGGTTACATTAATTTAATTTAATTACTTTCAAAAAGATTGAAAAACTTCACATATTTTAAAAAATTAAAAACAAGGTTATTTATAATGAAAGTTTCATTTATATTTTCAAAATTTTTATTTAAATAAAATTTTTGCCCAAATCTGAATGAGATAAATAATGTCAGGATGAAGCGGAAATATTCGACTTAATTTACTTGTGAATCTCCAAATGCTGTTCAATTTAATCGTTTAAGTGTTGAACCGAGTTAATTCCTTCCATTAAAAATCGAATTAAGTTTAATTCATATTTGCTCACTGCTAACGCAAATGAAACGTGATTTATTTGTCGAGGAAGCAACGCTTTGCCTTTCGGAATGTTTAATAATATTTAATGCCCGGAAATTGTATCCAGTTCTAATGAATGAAATTCAGGCTGCATAGTCACCGTTCACCATTTACATTTTGCTTTTAAAGAATAAAATCATTTGTGAGTGTTAGTAGTCTTTTTACGTTGAAAACAACATATTAATTTTTGGATTTTTGATATTTTTCACTATTTCATATTGCGCCTAGTTATTTCCTCATAAATGCATAAAAATCCGCAGTCCAGTCATCAATTATGAGACTGAACGTACATGCAATTAATAAGGAATAGATCTGGCAATTTGACAATGTCAGAATTGTTTCGTTTCAACACTGAATGACACTTTACAACTGTCATTCGTGTAGAAGGGTTTAATATTTCACCTTTTTCGTTTGCTACAACGTGTACACGTGTATTTTTCCCGAAGTTTGCGGGTTTTTTTTCACGTTTGAAGTGTGTCAACCTCCCCGCAGTCGGTGTCACAGAATTTTTGCAGGCGACCTGCATGTCAGTCCTTCGCAATTTCGCGATAAGCAAAAGGATCGCACGGAATGAAAAAGGCGAAGAGGTGAGCCATGGACTTGTAGACGGCTAATTGTTCCGGCGGCCACGGGAAACACTCGTAAATATTTTCCAGCCAGTCAGAACGGAGTTGAAACGATTATTATTCGGTAAACCGATACACGAACTTCCCTTTATCGATTTCCAGCGAATTCTACGTATTTACAACGTTTCATCCCTTTTGTATTTCATGCTACGTCCGAATATTAGCGTCCACGCAACAAACGTTGTTTGCGCCAGTACGGTACGATAATGTTACAGGAATTTATGGTAATATCGTCACGCAAACAGCGAGATCAACTGAGTCTCTTATTATTTTCGACTGTGAACGTTTGTAGAGATTAAATTCGTGTTTACAGTAATTTCTTAATAGATGCTGACAATAGGAAATTACAGATCTCATCCTGATAAAATCAAAAGCAAAATAAAAATGACAAAAAATATTTTATCATACAAATCAAGAGTCTATTGTTGTAATTATTCATGTTTTCAACGTGGATAATATTTCTGTTAAAGATACAAGTGAATGCGATGATAAAACGCGTCATATATAAAAAAAATCATTAATATAAAAATAAAAATGTTTGAATTAAATTAGACACTGATTTAAGCCACTAAAAACTAAAGCCACAAAAAATTTTAAAAATGACGACAGACCAAAACATAATTGTATTATTACTTGCTAAACCACGAGTCAGTTCGCCCCGGAAAATTTTTTACGGTACCCGCAAAATGTAAAGGTGGATCTTTCGTGTCAGATGTAGTGTTTTTAGTGAATAATTGTTCTTAAAAAAAGTCTGGAAGAATTGGTGTACCTTTGAACATCCTAAATTGAGATTATCCAAAATCGTCCGGACACGAATTACCCTGTTTCACAGTTAAAGGGTTAATAATAAAATTATCTAAACTGATCACGTTCCACGAACTGTATTTAACAAAAATCAGAATGGTGCTTGAGATTCGCGTTTCCGATTTCGAACCAAGTGAATGAATGGTTTGTATTTCCCGGACTGGCTCGCAAGTGGCTAGCGATTTTTCTGGCTTTGACCGTGTGTACCGGCTACGATGCCATAAATTCGGTACACTTGTGCAGGACTTCGAGCCGCGGGCGGAATACGTCAACAGCAGACGGAAGGTCGCCGAAACTACGGATGAAAAAAAGGAAGGTTGGGCGAATCCAGCGCGCGACAAAGGGACCGCGCCGACGACGGCGAAAATAAAAGAGTACAGTTCCGCGATGGAAGACAAAATGGTGAAGGAGTTCTCCGCTGGACGGTGTTTTACGCTGAGAGCTTTTTAATTGCACGCCCGCAGATAAAGCTGCCCGGGTGTAATCGACGCTGCAGCAAACTTCGTGCACCCCGTACGCTTCGATTCCGAAACAACGGGATACTGATTCCGCGGCGCGATATTCGATAATGAAAATGTCTATCCTAGACACTCCCGACTCTTCGTTTACACGGCAGATATGTTCCTCGAAAAAGTGTGCAAAAAGAGTCATGAAAACATAGGGCAAATGTACCTTTTACTGCGGGTGTACGTTTTACTGCGGCATTTTTTCCCAATGAGATTAAAACACGTAAAAATAGATATTTTACCCTGAATAAATTTGTACAATTCAATAAGGATGTATTCTCGGTGGCGAGGCAAACAAAATTGCCAATTATTCTCATATTTTTTATAATCTGACGATTCGAAAGAACACTCCTCACAAAAGGTAAGAATAAGGCCATTTTTCTTCTATCTCGATCACCAAAGGACTGTCGTTCATATAATTGTATGAATATTCTTTATATTACTTTAAACTGCATAAGGGAAAATTTTGTTATTATTTGGATACCTACTTCGATAAAAAAGAATATATTAAAAGGAGAACTTCTCTTGGCTTTCTAATAAAAACATTAAGCCCACAGTATTGCGTACATTAAAGTGAAGGTGGAGCTCGTTACAGCGGCACGAAAATCAGTAGGAATGTCCCTAATACTGCGGTGTAAATTGCAACTACGATGAGAAGCGAGCATCACTTCAGCATAACGTATTAGGTGAGGCACCTAGATAAAGAGTATTATACAATAGATAAGACAAGGCAAAAATTAAATTGTAAAACAATTGAGAAAACAATAACAAAAGTAAATAGTAAAATACTTATGGAATTGAGAACTTAAGAAAAGAAAAACCAAGAAAGAATAGCTTTTTAAGAAGTAAAACGAAAGAAGAATTGAGAAAGACAAAGGAGTTTACATTGTAAATGCAATTGTAAAATATTGTAAACTTCACAATGTTCTCAAGTTAGAGCACCATCAAACTGAACATAATAAATATCACTTAAATATTTGTTGAAAATAATGTAACATAACTTAAAAATGTTTTAATGTCCTTACTGATTTATTTTACACCTACTCATTTTCATCATAAATGCATAAAATCTATTGATAAAATAAGAAGAATGTGACTGCTCTCAGCGTAATTCTTCTGCGGATGTCTCCGATTCCGAGATTCTTTGCAATTACTGCGGGATCGCATCGTTAGCAAATATTTGTTAACGTTTCCCGGGGGGAAAGCGGAAGAGGAAGCAGTCTGCCTTTAATAATCCCTGCGCGTGTTTATCATTTAATTAACGGGGAACAAACACGTCCCCTTAGCGTTTAATAAGAAGCCTTGTAGGGTTGCCTTTGAGGTGAGCGATCGGCTAGCAACTCTAACAGGAGTTTAATAAACTTTATAATTTCCCATTGTCCCCGTTAACAAATTTCTATTCACCTTTCGAACGAAGTTTGCGTACTTAGACATCGATGGCCATTTACACCGTCCAACTCCCTCGTTTCCTTTATACACACCAACATTATTGTCGAATTATATAACAATGTTAATAACTAGACCGCAGATTATTGTCCGTAGTAGTAGCCTTTATAGATTTGAAATAAATAAAAATCATTCTTAATTCCGTGGAAATTTATATTCCAGCATTTTTTGAAAATTTTTAGAAGCCCCCCACAAGTGCATAAAGATCCGCAATCTATTAATAGCTCTCACATTTTTTGTTTGTTCATCTCTTGACAGACCAGCTGACAAGGACAGGAACTATTGGGTGGGCAAGAAAGTAATTTCGGTATTTTGTAGGGTGAAATGAAACCCAATTTTGAAAAATGTATTCACACAGTACTAATTCAATGACAATGATATTTTGTTTTCAATTGATTTTTTTGAAACTTTTGCCAATGTTTTCGCGACATTTTTCTGGTTAAAATGATAGCAAACGTGATGCAATTAGGAGCATATTTGCTTTAAGCACATTTAATTGACTTATTGATTTACTCTCTTAAATAATTATTCTTAATGTGCATTCTACGCATCGATCGGAAACAAAAAGGACATTTGGGTAAAATTCTCTACTTCCCTTTTCTGTGCAATTTATTCCTAAAAAACGTGAATTTAAATAAAGATCCCCAGTCTATTAATTATCTCCACAACACTTTCTGCGCCGCTGCATGCAATAGGTACGTTAGGCACGGTGCCCAAAGAGATTCAAGACTGAAGTCGTTAGAAAGGTGTCTGGAGCCGACTAACACCACTATGCACCCGTTTTCGCAGTGGATCCACCTAAATTCAGATCAAAATTCGAGACAAGCATCGCGATGCAGTAGTGCTCACTGATATTTGCAAAGTTTGGGGTCCGGAAGACAAAATCGATTCGAGCACAGCCCGATAAAATAAGAGAGTAGGTATAGTGAGCGAAATGCAATATTATCTCCACAATTGTCGCGGAGGTCATTCTCATTGAATTGTACAAACATTTATTTTTACGTACTTTAATCTCATTGGAAAAACATACCGCAGTAAAACGTACACCCGCAGCAATAGGTACATTTACCTTACTGTTGCTAATTAATAGGCAGGTCACTTTCCCGGTTCGCAGTACTTCGCTTTGTCCTTCGCGAGCTCAGGTAATGGTCAACCACGGTGAGTCACATATTGTCTCACATATTGTTTCTCAAATGTTAACCGTACTTCTTTCTTGATTTCTTTCTAGATTTCTTGGAAGTCTTTTATACTTTTATATAAAATCGGCTAGCACGACTCCTCTTTTCCCTCGTGGTCCTTGCTAATTAATGTACCCCTACACTGCACACACTTAACACTAGGTTTACGGGACCCGTCAAAATTATATCCTTAATTTGCGATTATTAAGATTGTAAAGATTAGAGGCGTGCGGGACCGGAACAGGATTCCCGAAAATGTTCGGGTTTCCCGTTCCGGTCCCGCACAGCTCTAGTAAAGATGCTTCCCCGAGGAATTGTTTACTAAATTTATTTCTTTGGGTACATATTATTGGAAAAACGGCCAAAAATTTGGATAGACACAATCTTGTTATGTTTATAAAATAATGTGAAATAGTTGTTTCTACTGCTCCGTAAACTAGTAGTGTTAAACTCGACACTAAATGTGACATATGTATTTACCAAACGCGTAACATACATAAGTACATACAAACTTAAGTGGTACAAAAAACTTTAACTTAACATAAATCAGTCCCTAACACTCTA
Source organism: Lasioglossum oenotherae (assembly GCA_028455765.1). Taxonomy (NCBI): domain Eukaryota; kingdom Metazoa; phylum Arthropoda; class Insecta; order Hymenoptera; family Halictidae; genus Lasioglossum; species Lasioglossum oenotherae. Next base: position 14,822,578 of record CM052294.1, on the reverse strand, counting down.
TGTTTTAATTGCTTTTTTGTGGCTTTGGAAGAGCGGGGGTAGAACTGGTCGTGAAAATTTAAGCGTAACAAATTCAGCAATTTTAAGCGAGCTCTACCGTACCACGTAGCAGTCATACCGCGCTTTCAATAATTGAAGCCGCAAGATAATCACCGTCGCGAACGTCTAAATACGAACTTTCACCGTGGGTGTTGAAAATTATGCCTCGGCAAACACGGTGTGACCCACATACGTGAAACCGACTCGCTAATGCGCATGAGACAGTTCGACTTGCCAGGGATATTCCCCTCGTTCTGGCGGTGTTTCAAATTTTCTTACAATTTCGCGATTTCCCCGTGCTTCTATCGGTTTGCTTACGAGGCAATTTAAGTCGCCCCGTGGGATCCGCGACATTTTCGGTGGATTTGCAAGCTTGTTACCAGAGTTCCCCGAGAATATAATGCGACCCCGCTAACTCGGCTTGTCAGTGTTCCAGTTTCGAGGACATCGGGATTCCTTTTAAATTTACACGACAGCGCCGCTGTAAGTTTGGACTTCTGTTTGGCTGGCTGGATATAGTTGTTGCGGATAGTACAACCTTCCGCATGTTACTTTCGGGAAGTTCGCATTTAATTTGTTGGCATTATTGGGTCTCGGTATTAAGGGAATACAAATGAGACTGGAACGGTCGTCTGACCTGCTTCTGAAATCTTCGGGCGATGGTTCGGACAATTTATTATCTTACTCGTAACTTTCCATCTGATGCAGGAATGAGAATTGTATTCTTGTATCGAAATTGCATTATCTATGGTGCGGTTGCCAAATATGCTCAATATGCTCAATTTAAAACATGTTTACGATAAGAGAACTGTACTCTCCAAAAACCTCGAGAATTAATTCTTCAAGTTTGAAAAACGATTTCTTTTCTTGATAATGCGTGCTACCATATGCTAAGACGTGGCTATAAATTTCACGTATTTGACTGCATTGGCAAATGTACTGTCAAGTAAGCTACGAGTTTTATACATTAACTTGTACATAGAAGTTGTACATAGTTTCATGAAATTTTTTAACCAAATTTCGAATTGTTTGCTCTGATGGACGATTATGTATGCCGAAAAAATCACGTAGTTTACGATGGGTATCTTTCATTGAACTTTTTTATTGATTTGCAAAATAAATTTTAATAACTTTAACACGCTCTTCAATCGTATACGACTCCATTGTTAAAATTGTCTATCATTGTAGGTTAGAAATACAAGAAAGTGACAAGAAACAAACATGGCGTTTGACAGATATTCTCATTCAACGTCCTAAAGGTACTTTTCGATAACCCTATATATTTTACAAAATAATAACGTTGTGTATCACACTCTTATTGTATATAACGTTTAATATAATGCACTATACAATGTTCACATATTTTTACTATATTTATATAAATATACTGCATAGTATACTATATCCTTGTTTTATAGTAATTATTACGGGGCGTAATTTGCGTTATTTAGAAGCATACAGCTGTGCATATAGCTACTTGCATAAAACTTCGACAGCTACATGCTGTCGAATAATGCAAATTACGCCTCGTAAACGAAAAAATAGGACTTTTTAGGGCGATCGCTGCCTAGATTGATCTTTTATCTAGCGCGTTTGACTACTGAAAAACCCCATCTTTGCATTATCGAGAGACGAAAAGGCGCATCCTGCACCCTTGGAATCGTGCAAACGAGTCTACGCCCTTAATTGCGTGTTAAAAAGCTTCTGGACACAGACCATTTGATTCAAAAACGCTGTCGTCGACCATGTTCAGCTATTGCTCCAGGTCGTTCGGTTTGATCCCTCTGGTGATCCACCGGTCGCTTGCGTTGGCGATTCAGGTTGGCAGTAACGTGCACGTGCGTTGCTCTACAGTTAACCCCTGTGATAGCCTCTTCGCGGTACTATATACAGTAAGAGTAAGTCTGCATATATTCTGTCTACATTACAGTGGAGGTACAATGGAAGCATCGCTTGGAGAAATGGGCAGACTTACGATGGACTCTGGTCGTCTGGACGTTGGCTTAGCCACCAGGGTCGCTTTCCGGAGTCCAAAAGCTGGTCTGATAGTAGCGTGGTTCGTGTTGGGACTTTATAATTTCGCTAACCCAACCTACCAGATCCTGTAAACCAGGGTTGTCGAACTTCCTTCCCGCTCCTGCTCTTTGCGATCCTATACCTAGACGCTCGGTTCCTCCACGAACTGATACATTGGGCGCCTCCCAGTGAGAGAGAAAGAGCTACTTCACTAGCCCTTCTGTCCCGCAAACTATGCCTGTCGATGATAGTGGCGGTTGTCATACAGCACCCAACTGACGCGAGTCGAGAAGGAACAGAAAGTTGCTCGCGACCTCACGAGCAACATGTCCGGCAACCCTGCCTTAAACCATCCCTCTCAAATAACAAATTGACGGTAATTAAGCATTCCTCGATAACTGTTATCGATAAAGAAAAACTGCTTCGATTTCTCAAAGCAGTTATCGATGAGAGAAATTTACTTCGATCGCTCATAATAGTTATCGATGATCGAATTTCTTTTCACTTGTTTATCATAATTATTGATGAGAAAATTCATTTCGATTGCTTATTTAATTATTGTTATTATTATAAGAAATTTTTTATAAGAAAGACAACTGAAAACGAATCGCGCTTTCTTCTTTTTTATAAATAATCATCAGAACATCTTACCCCGGGAACTTTTAGCCCCGGTCTCTACTACTCTGTAACCCTGCAAATAAAACAGTCTTCCAAACGACACGCGATCTATCAAGGTATAATTGTTACAAGCGAGAAAGACGGGAAATTCTTAACCCGAGTCACCGATCCGCTCGTTATTCAAGTAAAGAGCGATTAACACTCTAGGTGGGACAAGTTTCATTCGAGGAAAAATTCGATAATTCTGTGCGAGGAGCGGAAACTGGATCAAGCCAGAGAAAAGGAAGAAGAAGAATGGAGGAATAAAGCGGAGAGAAAGGAACAGAGTGGAACGAAGATAAGAAAAAGAATATCGGGTAAAGAATGGCGTCTTGGCGGAGACGTTTTTTGATTAATTTTACGGGGACAAGAGAAGCAACCGCCGGGGGACTTCCGGCGTGGGATCTAATAAATATTTTCGGGGGGAAATTTAGAATGGCTCCGGAGCCCGGGGTGGTCATGGCGAAGGGGCGCAGATCGATAGGAGCGTAGCAGGTGCACTCGATAATCGGCCACGTCACACCTTCACCGATTCGACGGGCACTGGTTCGTGCCTTAAGTGCTTCCAGTCAGTTGCTCAGGTGCAATTTTGTTCGACGTATCGTCCTCCCGGTTGTTTTCAGTCGTTCCCGGCATGGGAAGCCCCGCGCGCTCTACGAGTTTCCACTTTGAAAGCTGGTTGTGCATGTGTCGGCTAAAACTTGGATTAGTTTGCCTTCAGTCGTCGATGTCATTTAAACTGACTGCTCATGGGACTCGCCATCAGCTCTTCGAGAATCGTACGGAACGTTAACGTTCACCGTATTGACGCTAAATACTCTGCTGGCTAATAACAGGACTTGAAGGAAACCGTTGAAATTTTCAATTAGTTCTGATGTAACAGTTATTTTTTCACTTTTAACTTTTCTGTTCTTAGAAAACAGTTATAAATCCACTGAAACTTTTACTCCATATACAATGAGCTATGAAAGTATTTGAACGCACTTTGAAACAATATAACTTTTTTATTATTGTAACAAACGACCTGATGTTTTGTAAGCAATTAGAAGCATCGGTTTACTAAATTATCTGCAAAAAGATTTTCAAAAAAATCACAATTTACAAGGTTGCACGCAAAAATTAAAAAAGCATTTTTTAAAACTTTTTTATTTGAGCTCTTAACGAAAATTTAAAGTATATGTTTTGTAGATATATGTTAGTTATACACATGCTGAAAATTTCATCATTTATGCCTTTATACTTTCATTTATCACGTTTTCAATTCTTGAAATAACGCTAAGTAAGTGAAAAATAGTTTAAACTTTTATACTTTACTTTAAAAAATAAGCGTTCCTTCAAAACTTTTATTAACCAAGTATGAAATATCTGTTAAAATTAAACTTTTATAGCAGAATTAAAGTGTTAATGTACAAAGTTTATATAACTTAAAACAGAAAAGAAATAATTTAAAAGTTTAAAGTTTACAAAATAATTTTACTTTATAAAAGTTTACAGTTTTATTCAAGCCCTGGCTAATAAATGTGAAAATGTCATGAGTCGTGTCTTCAGAGAATTTCAGTTTCAGATCAAGATTAAATGTGTCGATGAGACATCACTAATCAAATGATAAAACTTTTTCGTTTTTAATTATTTATCAATATATTTCTGGAATTGTTCTGATTAAAACGAGTCCAAACATGGTATAATTCCGAGCATATTTGCTTATTCAATGGACGATTCAGTAGAACCTCGATTATCCGAACCATCGATATAACATCCTAATTCTACATTATCTAAATACAAATAAAGTATTCCATTAGTTCCATTATCCGAATACTTGTGTTTCGCTGATTACTACGGACAATCGAGGTTCCACTGCATCAAGAATTGAACAAGTAAATGTGATCGAAATTGTGTCGCGTGTTTGGTTTCATTTCAATCGGAAAAATGTTAGGAATATGTTGGTAAGGGTTGCATAGAGGAATATTTAAAAATACAAAATTTTCGTCACCAGATATTGTTTGACAAACACTGTTATCTTGGTATGCATAATGTGTAATATACAAAACTTTCAAATCACTGAGAGCTGCTTGAGATAACAGTCGCTTGGTGCATTCACTGGTTTCCGGACGAGTCTAGTTCTAAATCTTACAATCTGAAACCTTGCAATTTCCTACTTCGGCAATATACTGTAAAAGTTTAGTCAGACTTAGTTGGCTGGAATGCAATACCGAATTCGTGTAACGTAGAGGTTGTTACAACGTTAAAATACGTTTCAACGTAACTGCGATACAAATCCCTGATGACTTGAACCCTCTAGAACCGATAAAAATAAATCACCAGTCGCGAAGGAACTGCCTTGAAAACATACTTCGCGATTTTAACGCCGTTAAACAAATTATCTAACATCTCCTCGTAATATTGATGTCATTGTAACCCGACTGCGAATTTTATGCATTTGTGACAAAAATGATGCAATGTAAAACAAAAGAAAGATAACAGTTATAGCATTTATACATTTTTAAAATACAGCAAATCATGTGTGATAATTGGATTACGAATCTTTATGTATTTTTAGCAAAATTGAGTAGATGAAATCCGAAATTGTTGAAAAATTTTATGCATTTGTGACAAAAATGATGCAACGTAAAACAATAGAAAGATAACATTTATTGTAAAAATTTGTTTTTTAATATTGCATTGTCACCCAGTTGTGAGCCATATTTAAAGTTTCAAGTCTCTATACTCATCGGGTAGTGGTTTAAAATTCGATTACAAGATTTGACGCATACAACGACAACGACAGCTCAGCAAGTTAATATAAGCGTGGTAATAATAAAAATAATAAAAAGGAGAAAAGTGATTTTAAATGAGCTTAGGAATCACCCTTTTCAGAGAAATGCAACATTATCCGCTATGTATAGTACATGCAAGAGTTCTTGTTCGAGGCGCTTCCATTCAATTAATTAAAGGGAAAACTATTTGTTTGATTCCAGCAACGCGTATTTAAATGCTTTTACTTCACATAAACATCCGCAGTTTCATTACAACGATTACACATGAACTTTTCAAGCTGTGATTAACCATCTACTTCAGTTTCCAGTTGCTCAACCGTTTCTCCCGTCAGATTTTTACAAATCTCTTTTTGAAGTCGTCAGTCTCATTCGTCGGACCGTTCTTGTACACTTTTCAAACTTCCATCAATCTTCAGCACTCCCTTTAGGTCCAATTCCCTTAATTTCGCGTTTCCTCCGGCCCCATTATTCTCTGCAGCTAACAATCTCCCGCTGGCTGTTCTGTATTTTAATTTCTGCCCGCGTAAAATTTTATCTTGCTTCTCGTTGACTTGTCCATGTACGCAATTCTGGTTTCTCTCTTCCATTTCCTTCTGCGCTTTCTCTTTCTCTCTCTCTCTCTCTCTTTCGCCGACCCTTTCCGTTTCCTATCCGACCCTCCCAGTTTTACTCCACCTCCCGGATACGGTCTCTTTGTCTTTCTCTTTACGCGGCTGTGGTCATGATTACGTTTGTTTGCGGTCGGCCACGAAATTTTACCAAAGCGACGGACCTGCAGAGTCGGTGCCGAAAGCGTTTTCAGTGCCGCGACCAGCGAATAATGGCGGGGAATCACGTCCGTAAATTCGTCGTTAAGCATTTTCAAAAACACAATGGCTCGTGGACCGAGTCGATGATAAATGAACGTGACCGGTGCCGGGCTCGGCCGCCGTGCCGAGACCCGCCGTTGTAATCAAGCATGTAAACGACACGTTTACCTTTGAGATTTGCATTAAATTTAGTAATCGTTCCTGTGCCACGCACAAGGGACGACGTCGCCCGTGACGAATTCGATATTGATTAGTTCGCAATGCGTTTCGCCAATCGAACTATCGTCCTTCAATTATACGATTTGACTAGTTCTTACAAAAGTTATAAATGTGATTTCAACCCCCCACCACGCAGATTAAAAGTATACATTCTTTCGTTTATAGTCTTTGGACAAATTCGTTGTTTTTATTCTATGAAGCTACTACGAGCAAAGCAAACATTCAATGGGGAATTGCAAAGTAATTCAAAGAAAACAGTAAAAATTCATCGAACGTGTTACGACAGAAATGGTTAAAGATGAATGATAAATAAGATGATAAAAATATATCAGCTAAGAAATACAAATATTTGCTAATACTATTTTTCTTAGCTGTTACATATGTTTCATTGGATAGTAATTTATTTCTATATTAAATGGAATACTAGTCGAAATACTTAATTGATTTTACAAATGTATAATAAATATATTTAATAGAAATAATTAATAGAAATTTAGATACACGAAATACTATTTCAAGTAACTATGTCCAGTACATCTTACGAAAATACTATTTCAATTAATAATTTGCTTTTTACCACAAGCTAAATAAATATTTTGAACATATGTACTTTTATCTCTATGACGTCAAATTAATCTCGAAATATTATTTTATACAGAGAAGAGTATTTCATTACCTATTTTCAATACTTTTTCAAATATTTTTACCCAGCTCTGCTCGCGTATAACATTAATACGTATAACGTAAAAATTAATGCAGATAATTTTAACTTTGCATAAAGATATGAAGTACAGTTATTAACTACCGAATATAAAATTAGTTTGATATACAGGGTGGTTCACCTCTATTTCGTCATTATTATCATTCGTAGCGAAGAATGTCGATATAAGGTAGAATGTTTTCGAGAGATGCATAATTTGGTGTTGTGTGTGTTTTCTTTGTCGGCGGACGCGTAGAAGAGATATGAAGGTCATCAGTATTTTTGCCTGCACCAATCGATGAAGCTTTATATTCTCCACAAACAAGTATTAACCTATTAATATCGAAATACCATTAGCAGTGCTGGGCTTCAATTCAAATAAAAAGTATTGGAAATAGTAGTTACAATACCTTTATTCAAATAAATTAGTATTTCAGCATTTATTTTATTTCTTAGTTCTACATAGAAAAATAGTTGAGAATATCTATTTATTACACACGTATTGAAGCTTTTAATTGAAGTAACTTTTGCTGTGCGATGTTTTAGAAATAATTATTTGAAATAATAGTTTTCGTAGAATGTTTTAGGAATAAATATTTGAAATAATATTGTCTTAAGGATATATGAAAATTAATTATTTCAACTAGTACTTACAATAGTCATCTGAAATATTAATTTTTTCTTATAATTATTAAAGGAAGAAAGAGTAATTAAGGAAGTATGCAAGAAAAAGGATTATTAATGCCTTACCTTTTCAAAATATTGATTCAAAATATTCAGTTATTTGCCTTCAGTAAGTTTGATATAAATATGAACAAATATAAAATTGAAGATATAATTGCTGTTCGAGTAATCGAAGCTCTCCGCACCAACAATGAAAATTATGTTAATGCCTGAGCAATCCGGCATGATAAAGTATTCGGTTTGGGGTGTCTCGCGATAGTCTGGCAAAAACTCTTCCTTTCGCAAATCAAATTATCTCGCCCTGGAGTTCTCAACTTTCAAGGATACCTCTCAGCTTTTGACTAACGAAGAATTCCAGCTCCGAAGAAGGTTAATTAGCGAACCGACGATCGTCAGTGTAACAGAGCAAACTGTGCCACGTCCGTTTCGCTATGAGAGTTCGCGAACACGTGGAATATTGAAAATGAATCTCGCTAATTCGTGAGAATTTTCTTTGCCGGCACATTATTAAGTGTTAATTCCCTGCAAATGAAATCTAATTGGCTTATCATGGCAAAGGAATTGAGTCGAGGATTCTAGGGAAAGAATGTACTATAAATGTTTATCTAGTTCTCAAGGTTTGTTCATGACAGTCATAGTTATAGATATGAAAATTGTGTCACGATGAAATTAACGAAACATGATAACTTTCATTGTGGTATGTAAACAATAGTTATATAAAATTAATTAAAAAATTTTCATGACATGATTTTCTACAATTTTGATCAAATTATATTAAATTGAACATTAACAATTATTTTTAGCTGCTTGTAAATATCAATGGTTACAAGAAAGTCTATATTCAGGTTTTACAATTTTACAAAACCAGCCATTACTTTTGTCACTAAAGGGAAAATAAATATATCACCATGAGAATTGATTAAAAATCACGAAAGCAATTTCTCTGTTCAAATTAATAAAACTTAATAGAGAATATAATTATATTTCTTTTTATATAAATTAGTATCGAGAAGTATTTTTTGGAGGAATTCGCAATCCGATGATTGCTGCAGGTAATCTTTTTACTTCGAGATCACTTAGTGCGTTCATTAGAAAGTTCTTATTTCCATTCATTCCGCGACAAAGAGTTCGCTCGATGCTTCTTCCCTAAATCCATCAATGTCCAGTCTAGCTCCATCAAGATCTTCTTTCAGATCGATCAATGTCTGGTTCTGATTCGATGAGATCTTGTTTCGAATCCATTAACTTCCGAAGACTGCCCAGTTACCTATCACTCGCAAGCGACCTTAATCTCGTCTCATGTATCTGCACTGCATCTCAGGAATCTATTCTGCCCCCCAAATTCCAGAAATACTGTACCTATCTGTCAAATTAGTCCACGTAAAATGATATCTCGAATAACCCACCATTAATTAACCCGTATATTTGCACCTGGTATCCTTCGATTTCAATATTAGTTTTAGATATCACGTGGAAATATTTTTCCATGTATCCACGTATATCCACGTGATAGATTATCAATTAAATTATTATTTAGTTCGATAATATATCTAATAATTTGTTAAGATTTATTCTATGATTAAATACATATTTTCTATTAACCATGTGTTATATCGACCATCCACATTAGTAGCATCGAAGACCGCGTCAAGCAAGCAAGTTATCCAACGAATGTTCGACAACGTACACCGAGCGGACGTTAAACGTGTTAAATGCGGAATCACGCTGGCCATAATACGCCGGAAGCTGTGGGTCGGACGAAACAATCTTGTAAGTCCCGGACAAGTTTCGGATCCGAAACTTGCCGTACCCTAGAACCCCCATGGCCTCCATGGTCTTTGGGGGCCTTCGTCGTCAGTTCCCGTATCCGTTTCGTCCTACCACGTGCAACCACGGACACCGGTCCATACGCGAAAGCTAGCGAGAAGCGAAACCGCGATCCAGCCGGTAGCACGGGCCTCCAACGACTTGGCCAAAGTTGCAAACTGCGGATTGCATCGGCGCTGCGGTCGCGGCCGGCTGCCGATTTAATTGCAAGTAATGCCCTGCGGCCCCGTTTCCGCGGAAATTTAATACCGATATCGCGACGGTGATTACGCGGACACGGTGGTCTCGTATGCGAATTGTAGTCGTTCTTTTAACAGGCCGGCTGCGGGTCGGGGACAACGATTAATTCATTTGATTACGCTCGCGATTAATGCATTGAAAAATAAACGCTCAGCCAGCGGCATAGCATGCTAGGAAACAACTTTGTTTTTAATTGTAAGACGTAGATACGCTTGAAATTTATTTATATTAGATTGTTGCATATAAAATGTCTGATTTCCGTTTTATTACGCAAACGTTATAAAGCGATTCGATCAAGAAATACTATTACAATCTACGGCAGGCATGTCAAACTCTTTTACCACTAAGGGCATTATTAATTAACAGCGGATGTTTATGCAAAATAAAAATTTTCGTCCTGAATCGCAACATACCGGGGTAAAATAGAAATTTATTTTCATTCTTTATGTGTTCAAAAGGTTTCAAATGATTTAATAGTATTTTTAAATTCTTCTAATATCTTTTTTACTGTTTTAAATTAGACCTACTCATTTTTTCCATAAATGAATATAATCCGCTGTTTACTCATTAAGTATTATCAATTAATTCAAGGGTCGCAATAACAAAAAAGAAACTCGAAATAAAGAGGAAACACATTTTTCCAAAGGCCGAAACTCTTGAAAAATTGCAATATTTACCACTTTTGATCACTTATAACTCGTAAACCAATTTATCAATTCCAATGAAATTTTCAGAACGTATATAATTTATACGAGTTGACCAGACATTTCTTTTAAATTTTCGTTATTGGCCCAGCAAAAAAAAGTCGTAAAAATCAATTTTGACTATTGCTTTTCGCAATTCCGACCAAATGCATTTTTTTCGACATATTTTTTAGACGTCATTTACTAAATTAATTCTTCTAGCCTCATCGAGAAATTGATGTCGTTTGGTCCATTCATGAAAAAGTTATTCTGATTCAAAGTGTGTTGTGATCAGTTTTGCTTCTAACTGTATACGTACCGTAAATTAGATTATTAAATTACCCACTGTGTACGTGTGTACACATATTCTTTGACTTCCAAAATTAAAATTTAATATGAAAATCCCCAATAAATAGTGTACATACATATTCTATGAAAATTCAATATGAAATTCATTTCGAATAAATCGCGTACAAAATATGTTGATTATAAAATATAATATTAAAAATCCAGCTGTGAGAAATCAGAATGTCGATTAAACATTGCATCGGTCTCCATACAAAATCGGTAAATGATGCAATATATTTGTATGACCGGGAATGTGCGTGTACCATAAGAGTACCGATCCACATTAATTAGACTGGAGAATCTTTAAGACGGCCATTGGCACGGTATTCCAATAGCTGGACGCTGCAATGCTCCTGAGTAACAGCGGTACGGTTGGTGGGCACGGTCAGGGCAATTCCTGATTTTCGATTATCCGATTCCAGACCGATATACACCGGCCGTGCATTGCATTAGCGTGTAACAACGTGGCCCACTAGCCTCGCTAGCACCAGTTTCAGTTTGCATCTTCATGTGTATGCTTACCATATACGGGGTGTTGAATTAAAATTATCAGAGCGTGTCCCAAAAATCATATGCAGCTTCTACGTAGCTGTTATTGCCTCACACGTGCTTCGTTAATTCAAACATGAAAACTGGATTGAACATTTATTTTGTATTTATTCTCTGTTGTATTAATCCTTTTTCTTCATTCAAACATAAAAACGGTATTGAATATTTATTTTGTATTTATTTTCTATCGTATTAACCCCTTTCCTTCCGACCTAGAATAATTCCCCATCAATATGAATTTTTTCATTTTATGGATATGAAATTGATACAATACCTCATACAATACGTAAATGTTTAGTAATTGGTTAGATCGCAACATATTTAATAAAGTAAACTTTATATATTTTGAATAATGGTACAACAATTATTAGTGGTGACTCTCAATCACCACGTGAGTGCTAAGGGTTAAATATTGTACATGGAATTTGTATAACCCGAAAGCAATAAAAAGGAAAGTGCAATGTTATCAGAAAGCCGAAATTAAAAAACATTGTAATTATTAAGCTGTATGCGTGACCATAAATTAAACCCCTGCATAGTATACTAGAAATATTTTTTCTTCACCAAAAAAAGGACAATCATTTTTAAAACTTTTCCTAAAAAAAAAGCAGTTTTGAAAAAAATCTACTAATGCGATTACTTATATTTTATACATGAACGTATTTGCACCATTTTGTAATTAAACAGCTACAAAATTAAATGTTCAAATTATAGCAAATACAAAAATATATATATATAATTGGATCGCAACTTCGAATAAGGGTCTAAAAGTTAAATAAAACATGCAAGGATCCATAGTCCCTTATTCGAGGTTCCCATTCAATTCATACGATTTATAGTAGGATTCTTCTTGTTGTTCTCTGCAAGTACTTGTTAACTATCACGAAGATTATGTTACTTATGATATAAATATTGTCTACGAACAGATAACATTTCTCTTAAACGGGAATACAATTTTATTTTTCTGTTATTAACAATAATTTTTTTTTTTTAGTTTAGGTAGCATTATAAATGACTGTTACATTACTTTATAAAAATAACGGGAATGTACAATATCTATCCAAATTTTAAGCCATTTTTTAAATAATATATACCTAAAGAAATAAATTTGTTGAATAATGCCTCACGGATACATCTTTAGAATCTCAATGGTCATAAATTAAATTAAATATGAAAATATTAAACATTAGAAAAACTATATACTAGCAATTAAATATTAGAAAAACTAGCAGCTATTAAGTTGAAATATAGACGTATAATGAATATATATTTTCTTTTTGTACTATAAAATTATTAAGAACTAAATTCTAATCGATGGGATTAATATAATAATTAATCATAACCATGTGCACGTGTTAAAGAATAGGACTTTTGTTTAGCCTACATTGTATGAAAGAATATAATTTTTCATCCCGAGAAGATTATCCCATGTTCGTTCATACATAAGAAAGAGAGTCAAGTGATAATTCCACGCTTTTAGAATCGGACAGAATTAGTTGATGACGTGCTTTAATCCTTTCTTTGTTTCACACTCAGTATATTCGAAGCTCGAAGGCAAACACCGGCATAAACCCGATTTCTGTACCGACCAGGCTCAGCCGCGTCCTCAGCAAATTGAATTATCGCAAGATCCTGCCAAAGATAGCTCGAGTCTGCGAGTCGGGTGAACGTAGTTTACAAGGATGATGGACAGGGACCTCAGTAGAGAGGATCCGCGATAAGTCAGACGTACACGTTTTACGAGGCGGGATTAAGCCAGGCTTGTTCTCCGTTGAAAAATGTTTGCGCCACTTTTTCGTCAAGATACAAAATTAATGCTTTAATACCTGATACTACTGTGCACACCTACGTACAGTTGCCCGCAAAAGTACTCGACCATTTACAACTTTCAATATACATGTGTGTCTGTATGTGCGTGTTAATACTTTAACTATAACAGAGTTGTGCTAATTCAATTACATTGTAATTCAATTACGCAATTGAATTACATTGTATTTCAATTATGTATTAATACAACTATGTCGTAACTGAATTACATAATTCAAACCTTTCAATTAATTCAATTACTAAATATTTTAATACTTACAAAATATCTACAAAATGGTACGGTGGGTCTGAACAGTGTTATTGGGTTGGCAAGAAAGCAAATTCGATATTTTAAGGTGAAATAGAACGCAATTTTTAAATGCGTTCGAATACTTTTTGCCAGGGGTAGTAGACAAATTTTCAGAAGTAAAAGAAAGTTTCCTGTTTCAATAATTTGCACATGTTTGTTGTACTGGGTGTATAAAACATAATGGTTTCTGTCCTAGAGGTTAACCTACACAAAATTGTTTACAACAAAGAAAATTGTTGTTAAATTTTATATTTACATCACCATCCTCTACTCATCAGGAAGAGAAATGTAAGCTGTCAAAGTTTTTGCAAAATTTGATTGTGTGTAAACACAATTTAAAGCAGTAGACAGATTAAAAAAGTTAAAGGATATGAATGTCAAAGTTTCAGTTTATTAGAATCAATAAAACAAGAAAGTAATTAATAGACTGCGGATCTTTATGCATTTGTGGGTTCTAAAAATTTTCAAAAACTGCTAGAATATGAAATTCCACACAATGTAATATGATTTTTATTTATTTCAAATTTATAAAGGCTACTACCACTGAAAATAACATTTTAAGTGACCCCACTTTCGTAAAATTTGTCTACAAAAATTACAAATTGCATAAACAGCTGCAGTCTAGTAATTAATATCTGGCTCCAGCCTCTTGCAATTGATACAAAACATTTTTATTTTATTTTCAGAAGTATCCGCAGTCTAATTATAAGTTATGTGTATTTGTAAATAATAGCAACATTCATCTCCAATAATCATTTTTTCCTCACTGAAGTTTCTATATGTTTCTCCATCTTTTATTACTTTAACTTCCGCTTATCATAACATAGTAATTGAATTTCACTTACAATTACGAATTAAATGGTAATTCGATTAAATAAGAATCCGAATTGCGAATTTCAACGTTATTCAAATTAATGTAAAATTGAACTGCTTTGCAATTATAATTTATGGAATAATTCAATTATAATTCTGCGTAATTCTGCTTATAAGTAATTAATGCATCTCCAGCATGATGGTTGAAAGATTTGAATTCAAAATAAGGTTGCAATTGATTAACTATGAGAGCCACGATTTAATTTCGACACGTTTTGATTACCAAATCACTGACGTAAAATATCCCACACGATTAAAGTAACTTAATTAACCACTGTTACTTTAGCTGGATATTTAATCCTGCCAGTAATGAAAATAAAAATTAGACTAATAAGAAAGTGCACAGAAAATAATAGAGATTATTCCGGCGTGTAAGACCCCTTTTGCGGAGAAGAAAGTGAAAACAATTTGAATCAAAAACTTAACAGCCAACCCTATATACAGGGTGGTCCACGCAACTTGCACACCTATATAACTTCCAAAAAAAGTTTTGTATACAGAAGTTGCATGGTCTGAAGGGGTACATTATGTAGTATATTTATTTTTTTTACAGACGGACGCGTAAAGGACATATTAAAAAAGTACTAACCTATGTATGTCGAAAAGTTAGCAATTCAGGAGATATTTCAATTTAAATAGCTCTAAAATACCATTACTGTCGTACTAAGACGTTAGTGTTTACTTACTTATGTAACGTCTTATTGTTAGTACGACAGTAATGGTATTTTAGAGTTATTTAAATTGAAATATCTCCTGAACTATTAGCTTTTCGACATACATAGGTTAGTACTTTTTTATAACGAATGTCCAGCTGCATCGATTGATGTATTAAAAAATACATGCATAAAATCCGTAGTCTATTTATTATTTTAATGCGAAACACATAACGGAGAAACCTAAGATTTAAATGTCAACTCATCAATTTGAATATAAAAACATCGAAAAATAACTGTTTACCATGTTACTTCATCGATCTTTGACCAATGTGTAAAGACACCGAGGGTCAGATTCAGTTTGTGAAATGAGGGACGGATGAGGGTTAATATTTTATTCGCGAGAAGCGTTCGCGAACAAAACTTGAGCCGGTCAAACAGGGATTACAAAACGTCGCAGGTAAGTGGTGGTCGCAAATTGCCGGCAAATTCCATCGGTCCGGTGGAAAAATCGTCGGGGAACGGTTCGATGAAACGTTGAACCGTAACGTTTAATGGTGGTACGGTGGCGCGTATCATCGCGGCAGAGTATCGGGTTCGGGGATGGAACGTGCGAACGTTTCAAAGGGACTTCGTTTCGCGCGCGCGGAACCCGATGCGACCTAAATTCCGCCGGTAACATTTTTTCCCTTCCTTTCCTTTTTATTTCGCGGTCGACGTCGGGTCCGACAAAAATAGAAAAGGGAACTCATAGATTTTTATCGACTACCGGCATCGATTCCGCGAGGACGAGCGCACCCACACCTACCCACACACACACGCACGCACATACACCAAGTGGCTAGAGGGAAATACAGGTGAGCCCGCATCGATGCTCGCGCGTGCCTTGTCAGTCCTCTCTGACAACGATCCCAGCTAGAGAGCCACGAGGAAATCAACGGACGGAAGGGATCAAAGGGCTGGAACGAAGGAGCCGGACCGTATTTGACCGTCGTTTGAATTAAAGATGACCGCCGGCTAGTAAGCAGGGTTCGTTAAAACGCTCCGCACGTTTTCGACGATCGTAATCTTTCAGACCGACCGGACCGGACCATCCGATGTGGCTAATCAATACTTCCGCGGACGCTGCGATCTTTTCCTGTAATAACACTGTACGGGCCCCCGCGCCGTACCATTTTGTAGCTGCTCGTGTAATTTACTTGCCGCAAAAATTCACCCGTACATGTACTGAATTGGTTGATATGAATTGGAGAGGCTTTTTGATGCTTTCTTGAAAAACATATCTTTTTTCTGTTGCGATTTTTTTTCTGTAATGACTGTGCAGACCCTCTCCGTACCATTTTGTAACTACCCATGTATGTAATTCATTTGCCACAGATATTCATCTGAACCAGAGTTGTGCAAAATTACAATTGAATTACTCCAGGAATTATATAATCACGAAGTAATTGAGTTACATTGTAATTCAGTTATATGGTAATTTATAATTCAGGTCTCCATTCAATTAAATTACAATGTAATTCGTCATTGCAATTGGAGTACAATTATAAAATACATTGTAATTAGATCACAATCCAACTCGTAATTGCAATTAGAGTACAATCATAAAATACTTTGTAATTAAAATAGAGTGGCGTGTCATCGATTGACGTGTCTGATCATGACCAACTAACTCTACTTCCCACATATACTATAGCTTGCAAACTCCACTTTCAAATTCCATTTTCCCACAAACAAAGCGTCTAACATAAAAATGTTATTTCCCCTTTTCGACTTGCTCAAATTGATATTGTTGTATATTGTATACTACGTCTATTTCTTATGTTGCCATATCAGTTCATAGCCACTTCTTCGTGGATTTGTTGATTATTTACAAACAATTAAAGCGTATTCTACATACTTTTATTCTACATGTTTTGTGCATTTACTTCATCTTTAATTTGAAGGATTTGGATTTAAAATAAAATTACTAAATTGGATTTTATTTATATAATTGGATTTAGTTCGTTAAATACTTACGTTTAGTAATTTATTATGCGTGCTTAAGCAGTGAATAGCATTATACAAGTTAATAAAAAGACTATGTATTTATGATGACAATATGACAAATAAATTTTCCTTCATGCACACTCATTTCGTTATTTCGCACAACCAATTCACTTCATACATTTCTGTCTCTCACTCATTATGCTTCTTTCTCATTCTCGCCACACATATCCACACAATACGAGCCGGCAATCAATTTTTACAGGCGCTCTTTCATTAACATTTACATATTCAATTACCCAGGTCGTATAACGAAATATTCTGTGCTTGATTATCTGTTACGTCACGCTAATAAATGAATCGCTGTAAGAGTTTAAATTCCTGTTCAAGCTGCACGTATCTGCAGGATCGCGTAATTGGTATGGTTATAGTTTACGAGCCCAGTATTTCATCAGATTTGAATAAATTTCAGAATACCTGTGTTATACGATAGCCTCAACCTCTGTAACGATTTATTGAAGCTCCCAGTTTTCTTTCGCTACACACGTGTGACAATGTGTATTCATTTTTATCGTATGATACGTAAAGGAGATAGATCATGCATTCGATCACCAATAAACAACTTTGTTTGCTAGAAAACTCTACACACGTAGAAGAGGAGAAATATAGTAATATTCAAACGATCTTTATGGTTCTTAATTTCTTTTTGGTTTGTGTATGTCGTTTTACTGACTTCATAAGACCCTATAGCCAAAAAGTTAGTTAGTTAGTTAACTCAATTTTTCGCGGTAATTAACAAGCCAGAACGTATCAGATGATTGCATAGGCTCGTGCCCGACTTGAAAATAAAATTCGATGGTTAAATTTTAAAGAATATGGCTTTATTAATCAATTATATAGTCGCCATTCTCTTCTACAATTAGAAAAGAGTGGTGACTATACATATGTATAATTTCTTTTTACACTCTGCTGTGCAGTAGAGTTTGCGCAATCTATGAAAATCGGGCACGAAGTTATGCAATCATCTACTAATTTAATAATCATTTCTACTGACTACTAAAGTGCGTACATGTACAGGGTGTCCCGCGTACCGTAGACAATCGATTGCGAAGTAATTCTACACGTGAAAGTGAGTCGAAAAGACTGGACGAAATTTTTTCATTTGACGCTTCGTTTGTGAGTAAATCGAGTTTTTTCTCATTCTTCTTTCGACTCGTTTTTCTCGAAAACGAAGCTTCGATCGAAAAAATGTCATTACTTCTTTTCGACTCGCTTTTGCTCGTAGAATTACTTCACAATCGGTTGTTCACCCTTTCACCCTTTGCTTTTATTACAGCATGCACCCATTCCGGCATGATGATTTTGCCGAATATCCAGAATTTTCTTTAACACGCCAGCGGGAACGTGTTAAATCATATTTTATAGTAACAGAACCAGGTACATAACAGGGCCCGTTTTGCGGTAAAAAAAATAAAAAAAATTTGAATTAAAAACTTAAGAAAAAATAAATTATACTATAATTTTTGGTACTTAAGTGAATTTGAGCTCATTAGGCAGACACCAAAACCGTGTTAGCCCAGGGCCCCAAATGTACGGTCCGCCGCTGATGACAGGTTATGCGTGAACACGGGTTTTTAGTAAACTCCGGAGGTTTTCAATGGGATTCATGTCGGCAGAGTTGCTTGGCTATCGGATTACAGGAATTTTTTGTATTCTTAAATTATTAATATGCATGTGTGCAATACCTTTGTTACGAGCCAGGGCCACGAGCAGCACGAGTGACCGGCGAAGGGTTGTTACCCTATGAATTTGGTTGCAATTAGTTAATTAAAGTACGCGATGAACCTGATGCGTAATCAGGGAGTCGCTAGGATTGTTAGTGGGTCTCGTAACTAGTATCATTTAATTGATACAATCCGAGCGGTAAGATTGTATCGTGCGGGAACGTTCAATTACTCGATTAGGACTTTGGACGATAATTATAGGTTCAGTGAATTGCACGAATGACACAAATACACTACTGTGCAAAAGAAAGGAGCACCCGGCCATATTGAATAGATAAGCGTAAGAAATCAAATAAGAACACAGTAAGTTTCGAAAATGAATTGTGCGCTATTTAATTGAATAGGTCTGAGAATATGTGTTATTGCGGATTACCTAATACTTTTATTGTTTAATTGTCTAATTGTCTAATTGTTTGTTATTATATCTTAGAGACGTTAAAAATTGTGAATGACTCCAATTTTTTGGCCAGAGACTGTACAAAAATAATGTCTTCCGTTAAGCATGAACGGTTCACAAGAAAATTCGAAGCTTCTTTCTATGGCTGGCCGACGTTCACGGATGCAAAGGTTCTCACAGCCACGCACAAGAGTGCGCGGCGAGATTTATGAACGTGGGAAGTCCTTAAGAGAATTACCTTCCCAGGTGGCGCGGCCGGGAAGAGGATACTTCCTTTTAAAGGACTCCGATACGACTGGGCCACTGGAAGATTCCTTGACAAACGCGCTAAAAAGGATTACCCTCGCTCCACTAAAAGACCGCTATACAAAACTGTCCCGTTAAGCCACTCGAACCGACATCCTGTCCTTGATAAACGACCGGCCGGCTTGTGACGTACGTTAGCGAGAACGTTTATGGATAGGATAAAGGTTCTTAGAAAATATTGGCTCGCAGCAGAAGCCTTCGACGTGATCGTATCACGCACGTTTTTCTTTTAAGCCGTTGAAAATGATGCGGCAACTAGACTGCGGATTTTATGCATTTATCACAAAAATGAATAGGCGATATACAAAACTGTGAAGGATTTTCAATTTTTGTAGACATATTTGAAGAAAGTGGTACCAAATAAAATCCTATTTTCATTGGTAACAACATTTATAGGTCGAAAATAAATAAAAATCGTACCAAAATCTGTCAAATTTGATAGTCCAGCGTTTTTTTGAAAATTTTCATAAACCATAAATCCATAAAGATCCGCAGTCTAATTATTATACCTTCTTTAATGAAATTATCACAGTACAAATATCTACAATTTCTCGAGAATAGGAGTGGCAAAATACTTTTTGGATCCTCTGTGCAACAACTTAATAAATTCATTATCTTCTTATGGTCGCATAATAGCATTGTTCGACAAAGTCTGTGAACATTTTTTGCCTTTCCACCATACTTGAAAAGTATTATATCCACTCCACAAAGCATCGAAAGCAACGAACGTAAGAAGAAAATCCAGCCAGACAAGTTAAAATGAAACCTCGAATTAAATTCATTTCGAAGTGCCAGTGCAATTAATTTTTAAAAATTCATCGGATACCTCATCGACTGAACGAGCAATTTTCTTTGTTCCCCGTCGAGGAGCTCGTTCCTCGGTTTCTCGTTTAACCCGTCGGAACTCACGAGGCCTGGTGCAGCAGCATGTGCTTCCGAAGTTTGCCAGCTGTCGTCTGCTCCACTCGTGCTGCCTTATTTATAAGAAATTCATGTGCCTCTCGCTCCAGCGAGAGAAACCTCGGGCCGAGGAGACGAAGGACAAATCCAGTCTGATTACGAATTGAAGATGCTCTACCGATTGAGCGGAGAGTTTGCTCGCTCGTTTGTTCGTTCTGCAGACAGAAACCGTCCGAATATACATAGAATACAGTCGTTCGAGTAGCCACCGGGAAAATTCAGAAGGAGATGAGCGACAAGCTCAATGGGCCTAATTGTGCCACTTGTCTCGTCTCGAGTGTCACCATCCAAAAACGGATTTCACTATCGTTTAACGCGTCTAATTGCCGCGATAAGCGCCATCAATTTCTGGAAACTGGACCGCCATTATGCGCGTTCACTATGCAACGTCGAGAATTCGCCTTGATAAAGTGGTGAATACTGTCTAACAAGATTTTTATTCCTTTTGGAACTTGATAGAATATTCTCCAGGATGAATAAATTGCTGTTCATTAACTCTTGTAACTCTGAGAATTTGTATAATTAGGCAATACACTTCTATCAGGGCTTTTCCGACGCAAGTACTGTCTCCCGATTTACTATATTAAATGATTCCTATGTGGCCCAAATATTAAAAGGCCTGTCAATTATTCCCGTTTTTACTAAGCGACGTGCAATCAAGTAGATGTAAAATCAGTAGAATTAAAATTTAATTTCATTAAACTAGTGTAAGCACGTAGAAGCTATACGTATAAAATAGTTTTAATTCTATTATGTAATATGTTTTAAACCATACTTGGTTTAAAGCATGAAATAAATAATAATAATGGCATGGATGAAATGGCTGTAATTAAATAGCTGTTATTAGCGACAAGTAAAGCACGAAGGGCGAATTACAGTATCTAAATTATTTTGATAGATGAATTATTCCAACTGAGAAACTGGAGCCTAGTTTCTGACATAAACCAGGAAAGTCTACTTGAGTCGTCAGAGTTCGTAAGCCAAGTTGTTAGATATTACGGTTAATATTCTCGAATCTCTCTCTCTCTCTCTCTCTCTCTCTCTCTATATATATATATATATATATATATATATACATATATACATACATACATGTACATCTACATCTTGGCGATGATGCTTTAAGCTGGTAACGATGCTGAAACCATTAATAAGACTTTAGCGTAAATTCACCTTAATCCAGATTATACAAATACTGTTAGATCGTGCGCGCAGACGATTAAATTGTCGAGCGACAATTCCTTCGCAATCGTCCACTCGTAATTTGAAACAACAATGGAGGAAAATAAATAACAGTCGCTTGGGAATTGCGTCGCTGAATGTAACAGCTTTGTCTCCTGCGTGCACTTAATTTCGAGACATCATGTAACTTTATACGTTAGTATCATATTCCCATGAGACAATATTAACTTGTGTTTACGGTGTTGTGAGATACAATCGGGGACCAAATTAACTGGACACCCCTCAGAAACTAATAACATTTTTTAAATTGGACCGAACGACTTGAATTTTTCTCGAGACGTTGGAACGATTAGTTGACTAGGTAATGTGTAAAATAAATTTTTTTGCAATTGCTATTGCTCGCGATGTCACAGAAAAAGGTCACTATTGTTTAATTTTTTATCTCAGCATACAATGAAAACTTTAAGTAAGAAAATTTAAAGTAAGAAGGCTATATGCATTGGAAAATGTAAGACTGAAGCGGCTGATTGTCAATATACGTCGTTCCTTTGTTTTTGCATTGGTTCTCTCATAACGTTCACATGGTTCAGTTTAGTTCGTGCCAGCATGGAATTCAGTTGAAAATTTATATACTTATAAACAATTTACACACAGCAAGTACGGTGAAAAATGATGTTGTGGTTATTATTGATCTTGTGAAACGCCCAGTACAATATTCAGTATTTTTCAGACGCAAAATTCTCTTGACGATGATCCATACTTGGATCGAAACGTTGAGAAATATCTTTTAATTCATTTTGGATCGAATCTGTGCGCCGATAACATAAACTAATTTCTATTAATTCGTCACGACCGACAAAACGGAATATTTATTACTGGATAACATAGAAAAAAAGGCAAAAATTGTTTGTTGCGCAAGGAAAAGAGCAGCCCTGACCACTGCTACTAACCAGAAGAGTTAATCATGCCGACAAACATGAAAAGTCCATGGCAAATAATGTCCCGTGGCGCGTCGTTCAGAACAAAGGCGTACGAATGGAGACATATATTTAAGTTTCGATTCAAGAGCGTCTCTAAAAGATCCGAGGGAAAATAGTGGGCCCTGTTACCAGCGTTGATGGTCCTGTACCGATCAAATATGCATGGCCGGCTACCCACGCAGGGTCGAAGGAAGCAGCGAATTGTAAATCAGGAGAGAGGGGCCGAGGCGACGCGCAACTTTCAGGGAAAAGTAACTGAAAACAAATAGGGCGGGCAGAATGCGAGAGAACCTCTGCGCGGCGCGGCGTGTATGTGCGAGTACTTCCGGTGAGCGGGACTGTTTGCATGGGAATCGTTACTCGGGGTGCCAGCACCGAGAACACGCCAACTGCGACACTTCCGCGGAACTTTCTAACGAACCGACCGAGAGTTTCCAACGCTATCGATGTAAATCAGGGGCGACGTTATAATTTAATCCAAGTGTGGCGCGTTTATCGGTGTCAAAGCGGAAATGCCACGGTGCGATGCACCGCCCCGACGTCGTCGCCTGTCCCCCGTAAACGGTCCAGTTGCCGCGCTTTTTGATGCTTCCGTGGACGACTGTCAACAAATCGAAACGCCATGCGCCAGTTCAAATAATCCATCGAGACCTTCCAGAATTGGGATAACCGCATTTCGCGTTTAGCTGCCGTACATTTACACAGCCGGTCAAAGAAGTCTTTTTACATCCATTCAAGCGTAGTAACTTTTAACCCTTTGCACTCGGAGCTATTTCAATTGTAAAATTATACATTTCTTCCGATCTAGAATACTTCCATTCCCCATGATTTTTGAAATTTTATGAATATGAAATTGGTATAATACCTTATACAATGCCTAAATGTTTAGTACTCGATTAGATAGCGATATATTTAATAATGTAAACAATATTTTGAATAATGGTACATCAATTTTTAGTGGTGCCACAGAGGGGACAACCGAGTGCAAAGGGTTAACGCTTGAGTGGTATCCCACTTGCTCAGACTACGAAGTATCACATTTAGAATCATTATGTCAAAGTAAAACATTAGGTTTGCTGTACTTTGTGGAAAAACCCACATCCTAGAAATATTGGAAAATGCCTGGTTTCCTTTTCCTACTCGTTTATAGCATGCCGTCTTCCTTCAGGTATGAAGGTACGTATCGCCGCGCCGCGCGCCGCTGCGTTTGGACTTTTAGTTGTAATCGTGCGCCCGTCTTGTAGACACCTCCGACTATGTCCTCTAATATTTAAAATGTTTTATTTCTTCCACCGTCATCAAACGTAATTATTTCACATAATCTCTCAACATTATAAAATCCCGTAAAAATTGACCAGGGTACTTTTAGGTAGACAGGGTGTTCCGATTTAGAACAAGGAAAATTGTGGTCTGTGATTTTTTTTTTCAAAATCGTTTCCACTCCCGACTTTCAAGGTCATCGATGTTTTTTTGCAGGTTAACATGTGCTTTTATAATACAATGTTGCAGTGGACATCAAGACGAATTCAACGGTATACTACACTAAGCCCATGAAACGACCTCGAACATATTCGAAAATGCCATGAAGTTAAGGAAAAAAGATTTTCCACGCAAAACAAGGAATGTTTGTGGAAAGTTGTAGTGGGAGTTCCTAGTAGTAAACGAGGTAGCATCTAGGAGGTTCTGATTTTGTTTCTCAAATTCTAACCAATTATAATTTTCTCAAAATTGTTTCTGTAAACTTCTCCCACATGTAAGCCTTCAGAAAAACAATCCTGAAAATTCTGAAAAATCTGAAAATTTTCAACAGCAAAATGGGAATTATGGTTTCTTTATTAACGGAAAGATATCGCCCATGAAAAGACAGTAGAAAAATTAATAGTAGCAGAGAATCCAGTAAATCTAGCGAATCCGAAAAAATTAGCGAAGCACATACGATAAAACCGGCGCAAACTTTAAAAGCACTTAAAAAGTTTTACAACGTTTCATATTTCACTGCTAAAAATTTATATAGTCGTTAAAAAAGTTTCCATACACCCGTCAAAGTGGAGTAACGTTTTTAAGATGGACAAACGACATGAAATTCTCTCTTTTTTTAGAAGTTAGAATTTTATTATTATTTAGAAGTTAGAGTTAGCATGATGTATACAAAAAATGTGACGAATTTACGATGCTACACAATTTTCTATTATATTTGTCTGATCATATGCACATTTATTCTAATTGATTGGCCACCAATTTTTTATCTTTGTCTCACCATAAACACAGTTATTCCACTTGGCCACCAATTTTCTATTTTATTTGTCTGACCAAATACACATTTATTCTACTTGCTTCTCCACACGATTTTCTATTCTATTTGTCTGACCATACACACGTTTATTCTACTTGCCCAATCATCCCTATTTTATTTATTTGATAAAATTTTGAATTTAAAATTGTCAATTCTGTATCAAATACAAAGATACGAAAAAGAAATAACTGGAGCCTTCTATAATTCAAGGGACAAAATGTCTCGAAGTCGGAAAAGAATAAATACCGATTGTGCAACTATAATAAAATGTGTGTCGCAATAAAAGCGGACTGGATCAAAATATAGTTTATAACAAAGGTAATATCTTGTATCGAGCTCGTGAAACTTGAAACAGTCAATAGGAAACACAGAGAAACGTATACATTTGATACAAGGCACACAGAGTATAACGCGAGAGATACTGGAATTCGATATGGGTTATGGATAGACTGTCGATCTTTATACAAAATAAAAATAATGTTTACGGTAACTTCAAGAAACAAAAGCTAATTGTAACTAATAAAAAGATATGCTTCTTTCTATCATTCAAATAAATTAACGAAATATAACAGTTTATTTAAACTCTTTTAATGCGTTTAGTATAAATGTATAGATTTCACAGTCTAAAGATAGGTGATTTCAAGACTCAACTTTATTAAATTACCATCGATGCTAATAATTTAACAGTATTGGATAATTCTGTTATCATCAGTAGACAGCGGATCTTTATGCAAAATAAAAATTTTCTACCCGAATTGCAACAAACTGGAGTAAAATAGAAATTTATTTTCTTTCTTAATATTTTTAATACAACTAAAATAATATAACTGCATTTTAAAATTCTTCTAATGTTTTTACTGTTTCAAATTACACCTACAAATTTTTGTCATAAATGCATATAATCCGTTGTCTAATGATTCAAAAGTGAAGAGATACTCAATTCAATTACTCAAATATCACAACCACACCTGGGAATTTTATTCAATAAACATGTTTATAAAATACTCTAAGGAAACAAAACTACGGGATGTTTTTCAACTATCTTTGCATTTCACAAGAGAATCAGGCACAAACTTTGGACAATCTAATATGATTTGAAGAACAAACTATAACACGTAGAATCTGATACAAGCCGAATCAGTTCCGGGACTCATAGAAGTAACTTGAAGCTCTAGAGATCTAGACTCTTCTCAAGCTGTGAACAGCATCACGAATCTTGGATAGTTCGGAGGGTTCCAGCGTTCAAAGAAAGTTTAGATTGTATCAGGAGCTTCTAATCTTCTCTAGTCTTCATGCTTTCGGACTCTTTTAGTTGTCGCGGATTGTTCGGGAGAGGGATTAGAAATCTTGAAAAGTTCAGGGTGTTTTATGCGTGTCTGTGCGTGAGAATTTTGAGGTGTCGGAACCTTTTACGACTCCCATGGTATTAAGATCTAGAACAAAACTTAGGGAGTCTAGAGTATGGAACTTAGAAGTCTGAAATCCTCTGCGTATCTAAGAATTGGAATATCGAATGCTTCCAGAGTTCTGATCTTTCAAGGCGCCTTCAGCATTTTAGAATTCTCACAATTCACATATAGTGTGTCTCACTTGATATTCAAAAACTCTTTCACATGAAACCTACCCTGTGTCAAATAATATTTGTGTCAAAGCTAGCTTCCGACAAGTTTACATGTGTTTTGGTACGATCAGCGATTTTTTACTTGTTGAGAAAAAGGATTAGATCAATACACCTGCTCGCACTTTAGTGTTTGTTCGTGATTTTTTTGGCCAAAACCAATAATGTAATGATGCCCCAGGCTTCATATTCACTAGACATGGTTCCGTGTCACTTTTTTTATTACTAAAAATAAAGAGAACCTTGAAAGGTCGTCGTTTTTTCAAATCTAGATGAGACTAAAAGCGCATCGCTGAAAGAGCTAAAAGCTACCCCAAAGATCGAGTTCTAGAAGTGTTTCGGGGATTGGAAGAAGCGGTGGCATAAGCGTGTAATATCTAATAAAGACTATTTTGGAGGAAATAACATTCATGTAGACGAATGAATAAAATTTTTTCCGAACAATGGAAATTTTCGTTATTTTTTGTACACACCTCGTATGTGAACAATTATAACGATAGGCGCCTGGTTTATTGCAGCAAATACTTTTTTTCCAGAGACAATACTGGATTTTTTGAGCATGTGGCCATCAGTATCCGATTCTACGAGGCTATGGTTGCCTATATTCTGTTCTACCAGATGGAGGTTGTCTATATCGGGTTCTAGAAAGCCTCGATTCGACTATATCCGTATCTATGAGCATGTGATTGCTTGTATTGGGTTCCATCGGAGCGGTGAAATCTGAAATGGTACGGTGAGTCCAATGACCTTCACCGATCAATTTCTTTTATGCCAGCTTATATGGTTTCTCGCTAGAAATAAAACTCCGAAATTATGTTTACGACGGTGCACAGAAGTGTAAACTAATTCTGTACAGATTTCGAAACGCTGTCGGCGGAATATCTGTGGCTGCAAGGAAAAACGCCGCATGTCACGTTCAAAAGATTTTATAGTATAGGATTTACGTCTTTATCGGAAAAAAGTTATGAAAATAAATTCGAAAGGCTTAAAAACATAATGTAATGGAACCGATATCCAATGACAAAGCATTAGTGACCAAAACTTTAAACTGCAACATCTCGAAAGTGAGATTATGTGACATTTCTGAACGTTCCTAGTGTACATTGTTGACGTATGCGCAGGAAATAGCTGGAAGGAGGTTCCATAATGCTGACCTACCACGATCTGCAATGTGTCAATCCATAAATATTCAGAGATTCGAAGGATACAGCAGAGCATCGAATTTTTTAAAATATTACTATCTTTGTCACGTAACTATAAGAAATTTATTATCAAATAGAAAATACAAATTTATCAATCCATAAATATCCATACTTTACCGCAAATGATTTTGCAAATATCTATTTTTTGTCGCCAAACTACACGGAACTTTATCAAGTAGGAATACGATGACATCATCAAGTTCGAAATAAAATAAAAACCGCACTGATCTTTACTAAATATTATCACTAGACTGCGGATCTATATGCAATTATGGCTTTTGAAAATGTCCAAAAAAATGCTACGATATAAAATATGACAAAATTGAATACGATTATAATTTATTTCAGATTTAAAAATGCTACTACCATTGTCTTAAAATTGTCTACAAAAATTGAAAATTTGTATGCATTTATGACAGAAATGGGTGGATGTAATTTAAAACAATGAAAACATTAAAACGATTTAAAGACATGTATATGTTGTTTTCAATTTATTACAATTGTTAAAGATGGGAAGAAATTATTATATAGTTCCTGCATCTTATAAGTGACGAAGAAAATTTTTATTTTACATAAAGATACGCAGTCTAGTTATCACTGTTGAATTTAGTGAATTTCAAATAGTTTGCATTTGCGAAATAAATATAGCGTTCTTAGTCATTCAAATCTTTGTGTGCCAGCAGTTCCAGAATACATGGAAATATCCAATTTGCATTGTATGGTTCTGAAACGTGTTCCATCCAGCTATATGCATGTCGAGTCGTAACATAGTTTCTGATCCTGTTGTATGTAAATAAAGGTGAATTAAGGGGTAGCACAGCAGCGTAGTTATCCGAAACACACCAATCTACGAGGGATATCAAATTTCCTGAATCCCATGATATAAGGATCAATCCCAAATCTAAATTAGGCGCTGATACAGTCCCTAAGCTGGGTATCAGACAGTTTACAAGTTGCAAATTAAATTTCTATCGCTCTACGCACCAGCGTCGTTAAAAGTTTCCTCTCGCAAAATTGCAAAAACAAGAAAGACACATTCTGAAGTATCTAATTAAACGTCCGGCCAGTAATGACCCTCCGAAACAGTATTACTTGCAGATAATAGGATGCTACAAATTTTAACCTCTTTTAGGTTTTAAAATTCAGTAAGTGGTTTGTCTAAAAAGCTCTTCTTTCGTCATTTTCAATTTTGCAGGTCATTAATTATAACAAGTAATCAGATCTTGAAATTGAATAATACAAATGTTTCGAATAGAAAATTGCACTACATTTAATTATCCAGATGGAAACCTGGAAGGGATTATTGGCTGATGAAACGAGAAATATTTATTTTGTGGTTATAGTGATTGGTAGACAGCGGATTTTTATGCAAAAAAATTACACTATCACATATTCTAGTTTAAATTACAACAAATAAATCTTTTGCATATAGTTTGCATATATTTTACGTGTTTCCACATATTATATCTGCATAAAGATCCGCTGTCTACCCATCACATAAATAAGTTGCAGTAGAAAAAAATTTCATGAATAGCACACAATTATTTCAGCATATATCAACATACTTTATCATAAAGGAATCTCAGCTGAGCATTTTACACGAATCCGCACTTAAACATCCATGCAACTTTCATTCAGCAGATCCTCATGAAGGTGCTCGCTCCCGCATGAAGAAGTAATGGAGGCAAAGGAGTTGGAGGGACAACGAAGACGAATATCCACTGTCTAGTTAAGTGAACAAAAAACAACGTTGTACGCTATCGGGATCCCGGGGGCGCTATTCACGTGAAACAATAGGGGGACAGCCGGAACGTTGTTTAAATATTGAAACGCATCGAAGGTCGGAAGTTATCGAAGTTCTTGCGGTTGTTCCCGCCTTGCGGGAAAAAGCAGTTCTCCAACGGTATACCGTCGAGGGTGGCTCCCACGAACGACTTTCCGAAGGAGACCTCGTAACCCCCTTAAAACTTCCCCGAGCTCTCGCGAATTTCTTCACGCCGCACACTGTCCCGAATGCTGCAACTCACTGGACAAGCGTGAAAAAAATCTAACTACCTGTAATTGTTAAAAGAAAGTTGTAGCTCCCGGCAGGAATACTATGTTATTCGAAACTTCTCAAATTTTTAAGCACACTCAACCCTTACGGGCGATTTAGCTGCGGTATAGTTGGATACAAGGCAACTTTAGCATTTTTCCAATTCCGGAAAAATTATCCACATTTTGAAACTGCGACAATTTTATGAAAACAGATAGTACAGCCATAAGCCTGGACTCATTTTAAAGTTTGAAACCTCTAATTTCGCAGAGCAGTGTTGATTTTTCTCGAAGATATTTTTTAATAATCTGCAGCTGGGAAACCGAAAACCCATTTTCCTAAAAAAAATGCAGCAAATTCAATCGTCTTTAAAAACTTCCAAAAGTTTTTCTCGTAAATGAAACTGCGATAGATTCGAAGCCTTCTCTTTCAATCAACTCCTTAAAAATTGATGTACGATTTTTTTTTCTCTGTTTTGTGGAATATCACTGAGGATCAATTTCGATGGTGTAAATCACTCGTGGTGGCACACCTCTCATACAAAGTTCGATAAAAGACTACAAAAAATCGTAAATCAATTTTTAATATATCGTTGTAAAGATGAAGCTTTTTTTGAAACAAATTTTTGAAAGTTTCACAGACGTTCGAATGTATAGCATTATCGAAAAAAAACTGTGTCCTCAATATAGCTAAAAATAAATACTGCTTTGCGAAAGTAGAGGCTTCAAGCTTTAACATGGGTCCAGACTTTACGAAATGATCACAATTTAAATATCGACAATTGTTCAAGAATATATTCTACGTATACTGTATACATATATAATATAAATTGGCATGCAGAAAAAAATTAGTAATATTTGGAAGTGGTTTCTGAAAAGAACTCCTTGAATTAGCGACAAGATCGGGACTAGCACTGCATTATTTAACTATTATTTAATTTGTTCAAACGTAAACGCGGTGAAATTGAATACAAATATTAATAGTATCAATTGTTCTATATTTACTAGGTTATATATGTTTTGCAATTAATTATATTTATAAGCTTAGTCATTCGATGTTATGCATACATTGCATACGATGGTTTTAATCATTTTCAAGCCATTAAACCAAGCTACAAATTCCGTGAATTAATAGTATATACCGTCATGTACAATTTTTAGAATTCAAAAGGAATGAACAGAAAATTTTTTTGTTCTGAATTTAGGTCTGAATTTAAGTGAAATAATCTCTAAATCCATTTTAATTTACTGTACGTTTAATTGTATTTGTGCAAAGAAGGATGAAATATTTTATCAAAGAATTTGTCAGTAGATATATTTTACAATGAAATCTAATGTCTTCTTAGAAAACTCCGAATGGAAGTTCAATTTATGTTTGAACAATACGACTAGTTTCCTCCGCCTTGAAACTACATTTACCGAGGACCTTGCCACCGAGATAGTACGACAATTAGGGAAGAACAATTAATTGATCGAAGAAAGACTCATTCCAGTTCTTTCCTCCGCGAAATAATTTCCAAACTCGTAAAAGCGGGAGCGCCTCGCTCTCATTATTAGAAAATCGCCCTCCATTAACATAGAGACCCGACGAAATCTAGCACGAAGACGTTTAATAACCTGGATTCTGCGATCCTGCCAACTCTATATATGGTCTGGGTTTTTCTACCTCTTCCCTTCCGCATTTTTACTTCATTTATTTATCCTTTGTTACATTATTGCTTTTTGTTTTAAAATTCTTTCCAGCGTCCGTAATTAGTAGACGGCGGATTTTTGTGCAGATATAATATGCGGAAACATGTAAAATAATATGCAAAATATAATCCAAAAGATTTATTTATTGTAATTTTCTCAAGATTTTGCAAGAAATCGATTTCTTGAGGTCGTAGACAAATTTTGAGACCAGATTTGAAATCGGCGAATTTTCTCAACGTTTAAAAACGTTCGCACTATAATCTCCCTATTTTCCCATATTCTGCAAAGTTTCAGCTTATGAAAGTGACAGCTAAAAATAGAATTTAATATCGTACAGTTCTTTTTTAGCATATTCACATTGTTGCCATTACAAAAAGCTATTAGGAAGATTAGGACATTGTGCAGTATTTTTTGTCGAAGTAGGTGTATACATGCGCTAGTTCAATTCTTGTTTTGCGCACAGCGTTCCAGGACAGTTGTTTAAAGTTTCTTATGCCAATCGTAGATAGATTGTCTGCCTGCTGGTTTTCCGAAACGAGTTTTGGAACTTTCGTTGTTCGAAACAACTGCAGCCCGGTTTGCCTAATGGAAAAGCACAAAACGCTTTCGTCATTTTGTAACGAAACTCTGAGAGCGTCCATACAAATCATTTACGTCCGCGTTTTCATATTTTCAATGGGTTTTTCTTCGCATTTAAATTGCGCATTTTTTATTCCTGTGGAAACGCTTTAAATGTTTCAAAATTCTGACCATTGTGAGGAATGAATAAATAATGATGAGAAATGGCTCTGAGGGAACGCTTTTCAGAACAAAAACGGAAGGGCGAAAAACTCTTGAAAAATTGTCTGCGGATTTTATGCATTTAGGACAAAAGTGAGTTAGAAAGAGATTACGAAAACAGTTAATTAGAAAGATTAAAGAGATTTTTACGAATACCATTTATCAGTTGCAGCTAGTTCAATTTACTACAGAAAAGTAGGTAATTATGTGTAAAGTGGTTTTGTTTTCCGATTTTGATTAAATTTAGACTATTTATATTAGACTATTTAGGCTTAATAACACTTAAAAAAATTGATACGTAAAAATCTGAATGGAACCAGCTATGGCTGCCTGTCGTCCATGGATTAAGAGAGTAGACTCGTTTTTCCAGGAATGCAAGTGTGCGGGATACGCGTTCTCATTTCTTGATAATACAAAAAATGAGTCGCCACTCGAGTGCTGAGGGTTAAGTTGCGAAACTGAGGGGCAGGTGAGGATCAGACACGGTTTTAACGAATCAAGTGATCTCTCTACGACGACGCCAGTAGCTGAGGAGAGAGAGAGAGAGAGAGAGAGAGAGAGAGAGAACTAGAGAAAGAGGTAATAGCGACTGGAGTAAACATAGAACATCTGTCGCGCGACGGCCATTATGTTCACCGGCGCAGCACGAATTTCCAAAACACTTCTAATCCGCGCGTAAGGCGGTTGTTCGAGTCGTTCGTGAAATCTCTCCTCGCTTTACCGGAAGTCGTTTTGCCTCTCGTTATACAGAGCCGAGTCGAGTATTTCTCATTACCGGTAAAATAACTCGACTTGGTCCTCTCGCGAGCTCCATGAAAACACTCCAAGTTAGCGGGCTGATCGATCCCCCGGATTCCGGCGAGCCCGTTCGTTCGAATTAAGTGGCGGGACTTAATTATTCAATCGCCTCGCGGGCTTGGTAAAGAGAACAGGAAACGGCGAAGGGAGGGGGAGGGTGACGGAACCGAAGGGGATGGATCGAAGACGAGGACGGGAAACACGGGAAATAGAGGAAGGTGTTCGAGCTAATGGAAACGGAAATAAAAGTTGAACCGGCCGAAGAATGCAGGTTTGGGGGTGGGGAGGCAAGCTCGAGCAACTAAGGCGGAGAAGTGGGAAAAAAATTGAAAAGAAAGAACACCGATGTGAAGTGGCGGGGGAGGGTAGAAGAGCAGAAGACAAATTACAGAGTGGAACGATGGATTAAGTGTACGCGTCGAAATGGGGTTGAACGGGGATCCAAAGGGACCGGGAAAACAGAAGTGCGAATTAGCTCGAAGAGCTCGGAGGAGATTTTTCAATGCGCGATAGAAATGTATAAGACGTCGTGGTAAGACGTCTCTTGTACATACAGGCTTGTTAGTAGACTGCTGATGTTTATGCAATTTTCAATTATTATAGACGAATTTTAAGAAAGTGGTATCAAATAAAATGCTATTTCCATTGGTAGTAACATTTGTAGATCTAAAATGAATAAAACTCTTACTAAATTCTGTCAAATTTGATACTTCAGCATTTGTTTGGAAATTTTTATAGACCATACATGTATGCATAAAGATCTGCAGCCGACTTATTAGAAGAGAATATTTTTAAACATTTTGCGAAAAATTAAATCTTGGAGAAATTGAGATCCTCTTTGGATTACAAAGATACTGGGGAGGTTTTGCAATTATTATTAGACCGCGGATTTTATGATTTTATGCACTTACAGTCGAAACGACATTAAGTGAACGCCATTTAACAAGTAATAACTTTTTCAAAATTGGACGAAACAATGCAAGTCTTTTTGAGATGTAAAACGGACTATGGGTTACTAGATCGGGTCCCATGGAAATCACCGACACAGATTTCTCCGACACGGTTTTCACCGACAACATTTCATTAATTTTTAATTAATTAA
Source organism: Lasioglossum oenotherae (assembly GCA_028455765.1). Classification (NCBI taxonomy): domain Eukaryota; kingdom Metazoa; phylum Arthropoda; class Insecta; order Hymenoptera; family Halictidae; genus Lasioglossum; species Lasioglossum oenotherae. The sequence continues at coordinate 14,788,277 of CM052294.1, read as the reverse complement.
TTAATTAATGTGGATTGAATGGAAATCAGTGGAAAACCGAAATATGGAACCGAATGTTCTTGAATTAATTAACTAATTAATAAAAAATTAATGAAATATCGGTGAAAACCGTGTCGGAGAAATCTGTGTCGATGATTTCCATGGTACCCACTAGATTATGTGTAGGAATATTGAAGCGAATATTGACAATACTATTGAACGTCTAGGAACAGCTTAAGGGCCATACAAGCCAATTAATAACTCGGAAAGGACAATGTTCCACTCGATTGTAGCACAGGCCCAGACACGACGACGTCTAGACGATTGTAGACAGCCACTGTGGAACGACGCGACGCGCGTAAAATTGCAAAGCGGTACCAAGGAACGCGAAACAAATCCACTGAAACGACGATATTCTCGGTCGAATAACAGGAACTCGAAGTTCGCGGCCATTAAAAATAGTTGTTATCGTGCACGCGTTAGCGACCTAATGTCGCTTGATACAGCCGCGAAAGTAGACGGACCCAGGAGCAGACATTTTCGTTCCGCGGCGCTGCGGCGCGGTATTAGCGTCGCTTCCGTGCGAGTTTTGCTAAATTGCCGTATTTTCCGGCTCGTTATTGCGAATTTCTCGTTATCTGTTAATGCCGCCGCGGACGATGAGAAACACCGAACGTAAAACGTAACAGAACGCGTTCAACAGACCGGCTTATGTTAGAGTGCCCGGATCCGCGAATCGAAACTTCAAACGCGGCGGGTTCCAGCGCTTACAAACACTTGCGTTGATTTTAACGGCAACACCGACATGCTCGCTGATAACTTCTGTGGAAATGCTGCAGGATAGTGGATTCTTGAATTCGTATTCGAGGAATCTTGAAATTAGTACGTGCAAATAGAAACACAATGGTAAGGGGTACTTTTTCCGAGATTGCAAGGGTGCGGGAATCGCCTTCTCATTTCTCGATAATACAAACACGGAGTTTTTCAGTAGTCAAACACGCTAGATAAAACATCAAGCTAGGGCTCTATATCCCTCAAAAGACCTATTTTTTCATTTACGACACGTAATTTCCTTTATTCGGCAGCATGGTTTGCATTATTCGGAAGCATACAACTGCGCATGTAACAAATAATAGGACTTTTGAGGGAGATAGCATCCCCTAAATCGATCTCTCATCTATCGTTTTTGACTACTGAAAAAGCCCGTCTTTGTATTATCGAGAAATGAGAACGAGTTTGGAAACGAGTTTATCGCCGTATAGGGCTGTCGTAAAAGTTGGGACACGTTTTGTTTGTTGCCTATAAAATGTCATAGGACGAGAATTACGCAAAAAAATTATTTTATATATTTTTATGTTTTTTCTTTCATATACTCTTGATTGCCGTCTATGCAGCGTAGTTTCTATTCCTTGTCCTCCTTCATAATATGTACCGCTGTTTTATAATTCTACTCCAATTGCAATTACAAATTAGATTGTAATTTAATTGATGAAGATCTGAATCATAAATTACAATATGACTGAATTGCAATGTAACTCAATTGCTTTGTAATTATAATTCCTGGAGTAATGCGATTGTAATTCTGCACAACTCTGGATTCTTCTCTAATAAACTAGAAGGATTACATTTCTTTAATGGGAATGGTTTTCGAATTAATTTTGTATCTATTTTATATACTCATATTTTGCTTTCGAAAATTAGTAACTGTATCTTTAAAATGAATATGCATTAAAATGCCGATACGTGATACTTCACGCGTATTTAAATATACGTGAAATAGCACTCATGTACCCGTCTACTTAAAATGACAACGACTGAAGAACGTGTACGTGAAATCCCTGTGAAATAGGAATCGCTGCACGATACCCATAAAAATTATCGTGGAGGATGCTGATCCTGCTAGATCCTTCTTCATTCATTCCACCCAATTTATAGAGACGGCCCAGTGTGCCACGGCGGATCACAGCATGCAGGATGAAACGCGGCTGCGTCGAACCCGATCGGTTTCGCTGATCCATCCGGTGGTTATCTCGTTCACCGCGACAAGGAATTTGGCCGCGCGTACCGGTGGTGGCTGATTTATTCGCGCCCAGGTGTGTAACCGGTGTATAATGCCTGTGTAATACCTGACGGAGGAGGCTGTACCGTCAAGAAGCTAACCCGTTCCCGCGGCAGATCTGGCCAGCGTGACCAGAATCCGAAGACGCCGGGTGTCGAGCGCGAGAGCAGCCAGGTCGTACATGGCTGCGCTATGTGTTCTTGCCCCGCCCGGTATCATTGGTCCAGAACGTGGAAAAGGCACGTAGGATTCTACTTGAAGAAATATTGCTGCGAAGGCGGAATACACAATGGCCCGGCATCCTGCACACTGCGCACGAATGTTTTTCTTTCCGCCCTACACCCCTGTCCCACTATCTCCGCTCCCCGCAACCACCCGCCACCCTAATACGATTCAGATTCCTCGATGCGGCAGCACGTTCCTCCTTATGAGCCGATCGACTACGCCGAGACTCCCCATTCTCAAATGTTGCCTCGCCTGATGGAAGACATAGGTCGGGGGATGATGATCTTCCCATAGAGATCGCTCCACCCGCTCTGCTCTCCTCTACCCTCGTTACACTAAGTCGGAAAATCCATTTACTGATTTGATCATATTTTTCACCGGAACGAGCCTTCCATTGGCTCCGGCGATTTCGAGAAGAGATGGAAGCTGGAGAGATCATGTTCCCATGCGGACAATTGAAACTGTAACGCGAGAAGATCGCGCATGCGTTGTGTTACACTAACGCACAGTGTTCGACGCTATATGGAAATCGGCAAAAGCTTGTGTTTTCTAAACCAATTCATTTTTAGCCTAGGACACCTGATACTTTTTCGAACGGAATACAACGACGCATCGATTGCTGATGAACGAAAAATACAAGTGTGTAGGTATTTCCTATTTTATTTTACGCATGATACTGAGCAGTACAGAGAAAGTATGACGTAAATTGTTTCAGATTTAACCCTTCGCACACGGAACTATTTTAACTCGTTAAACATTTCTTCCTAGCTAGAATAATTTCATTCTGTTAGATTTTTTGCATTTTATGGATATGAAATTAATATAATACCTCATGCAATACTTAAGTGTGTAGTAATTAATTAGATACCATCATGTTTAATCGTGTAAACAATATTTTGAATAATGGTACAAAGGGTTGAGAGTGCTAAGGGTTAAAACTTCAAAAATTCGACAATTTAGCATTGTATCGCAAAGTATCGAACACTTTGTAACGCGGAAAATCCATTTACCGGTTTAATCATATTTGTCAACGAAACGAGTATTTCAGAGGATCTGGCAATTATGGAAAGAGAAGAAGGGAACATGATGTTCCCATGTGAAGGATTGAAAATGTGATGCAAGAAATTCTGTATGCCTCGTGTCATGTTTTTCTCACGTTTTTTGTAGTATATGTGGGTCGTTCAAATGCAGAGAATATTCTGGTGGAGTGGTGCATGGTGGTTAGAACTTGGAACAATGCATGCTAAACTGGACAGAATTCAAAATAGAAGTCGTTTGCATCTGTTGCAAGAAACATGAACTCTTTAGGAATTTCTTGCTGTCTTTAATAAGATCGTTTTAATCTTTGCTACTTTAAATTGCAGTTGCCTTTCTTGCTATAAATGCATAAAATCTTCTGTTCGATCCGGAATAACTTTTGTGTTCGATCTTTTGGGGCTCGTTTAACATGAAAGACTTACAATTAGATGATCTCTTTAGCCCGTCAGCATTCTTGATATAAATGTTTAGAATATAAGTTATATACATGTACAATTTTATGTAATGAACCTCCATTGAATAAATAAAGACAAATTTTCGGCCGTCTGGCTTCTCGTTGGGTTTCCTTGTTAGTGTAATTTATAATACTAAAGGATCTCCCTGTAGATGAAATGAAATTCAATGAAATTAAAGATTTTATAGAATTAAATATTTTCACATGACGTCGTGAAAACTTTCGTTTCGAACATTTTTTCATTAGTGGATAATTTTTTATATAACTTAATGCGATCGAGTTAGGAGGAACAAGTAGATACCGAAATACTTTGAATTTAGAAAGGACTGTGTGTGCAGTGTTCACAGAACATCAACACGAAGACGTAGAAGAATGAAACATCCGACACGGCTATTCTTCACATGTGACGACGTCCTTACCTGACATCTTATTTATTTCTAAATCACTTATCAACTTCAACCAACACTGGCATTATTAATCAATCATTGTAGCAACGTTGCAAGAAAATATCGACCAACATTTAGACTAGCGTGTCGTTACAAGCAACGTGGGGTGGTAGTACAACATCCTGTATACCCGTGTAATTTGTACCATCGTGCTCTTGTTTGCGCTCTCATACGTCGTTTTACTATTGCGCCTTCTGTGAGAAATTAATGGTGTGGAAGAATGTAATGTTGCCTTTTTTTTACTTGCCACTGCGTGTGTTCGCGATAAATACAGTGGTACAGGATAAAATACCACTGGGAGGTAAATGCGGTTTGGAATTGATGCAGTTTCGTATTCACATAACTCCTGCACGTCCTTTTGTTGTGCAAACTAATTCAGAACAAGTTGAAAATACTTTTAGACTAGAATAGACTAGAATAATCATTTTAATTAACAAAATGTGGCGTAAGTTGTCGGCCAGATTCCCGATTTCCTTACAGGCGAATATTAAACTCGACCGTACGCAACGTAAGAGAGATTATTCATCGAGACACCGTTTTCTTTCAGAAGTTAATGAACACGGGTTTTAGTTTGATGGTTCGGAAGAGTTATACTCGCGATAAGGTGAGGTAATGGTTTAATTAATATAGAATTCGTCGTGGATGTCTAATTTGTTTGAAACGTGACTACAGAAAACGAGATGGAACGTTCGATTACGGAATATCACGGAATAGAAATGAGGAAGATCCCGCGGCAAGGTGAAAGTTTTGGAAGTTTCGAATGGAAAATGGTATTATTTATGGCATCGGGGGAGTCGGTGTTATGAATGCATAATTATCGGAAGAGGAGAGAAACCGGGAACTACTCGAACGACGAAAGTAAAAAGGATATTTCGTGCCCGTATCAGGATACTGCACAAATTATGAATAGCAAATCATTGTTAATCGATCAGTCGTTAAGTGCATCAATATTATTTTTTAATCATTATTTGGATGCATTTGTTGCATTGTCTTGATGCATTTGTTGCATTGTCTCAAGAATTTTAGAAAGGTTTAGGTGGGGCATGGCACAAAAAAGATTGAGAAACACTGTGTTAACCTTTTGCATTCCAAATTATTTTAAGTGTTTCATTTGAAACTTACTTCAAAGGACAGTTACTTACTTGACTGCTACTTATTTTAAACAATTTTGTTTACTAATTACATTCAATATTCCTCAAACCTTGTTGTAACTTATATTTGTGAAACATACGTTTGTTTTTAACTAAAAAGTAAGACAATTAAATAAATAAAGGAGGAACCAAATACATATAAAACCCGTTTTATTAATATTTCTGTTTCTCTGATGTCGAGTCACACTCGACAAAAGAGTGCAAAGGGTTAAAGCCTTCGCGTATTTTCGAAATGTAACGCGAGATAACATTTGTTTCGAACTTTCACCGGTGCGATGGGTGAAGCATGGGTGATAATTCTTCGTAATAGTGGTAGGCTTCGCGGGGTGTTCTATTCACGGTTCGAACGGAGTCAATTTGCAATTCAACGCCGCGTTAAAGCCCACGAACGAATGGACAATGGAAAAAACGGGGATCTTCTCCGCTCGAAAGGTATTGCTCCTTAACACGCAATATATTTCACGTTTCAGAAGGGGCCGGTGGCGTAATCGAGTTTCATAGAAACGCCTCTTTACTGGACTGAGACGGACGGACGGACGCGGAAATTCATGGCTGCGTCGCAATCGATTTGTCTGGAACTGAAATTTAGCGTGCGCCGTCTGTCGATTCAATTACTTTAAACAACGCGAAACGCTCCTGCTGTTTCCCGCAATTCCACGCAAATATGCTTCCCCGCACGCGTATGATGTTTAATGATAATGAAACAATTCGCTGGACCCTTCAACTTCCACCACGTTGCGTTAGATAACACTGCTGACTTCCTGCGAGACCATTCTGTCGCCACCGCGGAGCATTCCTTATGCCACGGCATGTGTGTTCCTCGATTCACTCGCGCGATTACTGTTGTGCCACTGGTTTAATTAATAAACATTCTTGTGCAATAATATTGGAAACATTTCGCTTTTACTCTTCTTTTTCTCTTCTTCTTCTCGTATTTTTTAACAAGCTCATAATAACTTTTCGGCATCTATTCACAATTTTTGATATTTGTGTAATTCAATCTTGTTTTTCGTTTAACTTCAATATCGTATGTACTTCACATACACTTAGTCTTGTTTCCACGACCCATCCTTAACACTTTAGTATGTTGTTTTATTAAATAAGCACGAAAGAAGCTAGTACCCACTTTATCAATTACATTTTGCAATGAATCTTTGCTCTTCGGTAACTTCTGCACAACTGACAAATGTAAAACTGCTACTTGTGCTACCATTTTGTCCCGCTTGTGTCCCGTTTACGTTTTCATTTCGAAAATTCAGAACATTCAGTACATTGTACGTACAGGCATGTCAGAGTATGTTCACATATTATAATATTCATTTTGTTCAGTTTAATGTATCAAATGAGGAAAAATAGATGATGATCTTCTTGTCCCGGAGTCGTATCTTAGGGACCTCTTAAGGTTGCAGGTCAACAACCGCACCAGAATTTTTGGCGCGGGCAGCCGGCTTCTCCGAGGACGATTCCTTTGGTTAGTTAAATTACTTCACCCGCATTCGGCGCATGTTTCTCCAAGGGGCTTAGCCCGGTTTCGATTATTATCGTCTTGTCGACCGGGTTCTTACCTCCGGTCTACGGCAAAATTTCTCGTTAGCGGACACGGTAACGAGGTGGAAGATCCGCCCGTAGGCAGCAGCTTAGTGACGTATTCCGCGAATCTCGGTCGCCAATCTTCACCTGGACCGCTCGCTGACTTTTGCATTAAGTTCTCGAGTACCTGTAAGGGGCGACCCAGTGCGATCCGACACGTAAAAAGGGCGTTCCGAGACCCAGACTGAAAAGGAGAAAAATTCCAGGGGGGTCTGGGGAAACGGGTAAGAGAAAGGGGGAGTTAAGCAAACTGTGACAGGGCTCGGTCGAGGGTGGCGAAAACGAAAGGGGATGGAAAGAAAGGAAAGAGGATTGGAAATGAAGGACTGATGAAAAGCGGCAAGCGTCTGTAACGAAAGAAACGAGAAAAAGCTAGACGTGGACGCAGAAGCGGTGGCGAGAACGAGGAAGAAATGAAAACATTAATACAGCGAAATGAAAATCTTTGACGATGAAAAACATCGCAGAATTTTTATCACTACTCAGTGCATGGACTTGTTACTGTCTAGAGGTTGTGACGATTGTATTTCCTGAAGTTATGCAAACTAGATCAACAGAGTTTATACTAAACATCTTCGCGAAGTCCTCGGGTTTTAATTCACTTGGAATCCGTTGACCTCATTTGACATATCACCTTGAACCTTTTTGGCAGCGGGTCAGACTTCTTCGAGTTCCTTCATCATCTTTGTGTATTATCTTTTGAGATCTCTTCAATGGTTTCATAGTTTTTCCGATTGCACCCTTTTAACCTCTCCCGACCATTTAGATTGTAGATGAGCTTCAATTAACCCTTAACACTCCGAGCATCTTTTGATGCCGTTAGCAAACCCAACTTCCATAGATCTTGAGAGTCTACTATTTTATTCCGACTAAATCAAATTGGAAGTGTTAGCGAGTCTCGTGTCGACTCGTGCATAAATCGTTTACTTTAATTTAATGTACATAAACATATTAATATGCATACAAAATATGAATGAGCAGCAAATTATGATTGTCCCCAGCTAATTTTTAGAACTCATTGGCTATTATACAGGGTGTTCGACCGCAGATGGGAGAAAATTTAAGGGCTGGTTCTGCATGATAAGACAAAAAATAAGAATTAAAAATTGCGATTTCGGCTTCGTGTTTTAGTTACTAACAATCAAAGATCCGCCTAGTACAAATAGTACAACCCTACCGACAGTGGTTTATGTTATACATATGAGTACATATGTACTCGTATCTGTCACTTGATACATAATTGGAAATTGCATAAACTACCACGATTTAATGATCACAGTCATCCACAGAATGCATAACAATTAGCAAATCAAAGTAACTTGTTAAAGATACCTAGAAGGAAAAACAAACTGAAACACTATCACAAAAAGACACAATATCTACACGTACCACATTAATCTTGCAATGTACTCTATGTGTCGATATCACTAGACAAGGATTTGAAAAATCAGCTCTGCTCGCACCGAATTCCGCAAATTCATTTCTTTCAAATATTTAGTCGGCGAAAACGAAGGGGTAATATTAAATTGGAACCGCCGAAGTAAAGCGGCAGTCCGCCCAAGTGAAAAGAGTCAAGCATGGGCAGGTAAAGGGCGAGCAAAAGAAAGGAGCCGAACGTAGGAACAAAGAGAGGGCCGGAAAGACGAAGGGAAATTTTGAATAGAAAAAAGAATCGGTGGAACGAGAAGAGACAGAGGGAGCAAGAAGACAAGAAGAAAGGTATGGAAAGAGGTGAACAAAAATGACGAATGGAACGGCGATACAAAAGATAAAAGAGGGAAGAAGAGCGGTCGTAAAAAGGATCGCGAAAGTAATAACAAAATCCGCATGGAGAATAAAACGTGGTATAGAATGTAGTTTCCGCGAGGAAGCGCGTCGCACGTAAAACTATAAACGTTGGACAAAGTTGAGAATCTTGGACCGACCTCCGAATGCTAATCCAATTTATTCCAACTGCGAAAATATGAAAGGTTGCGAAGTTCAGGGGGGCCGGCATAGTGCGCCGCGCCGGTTCATTCGATTTCCTCAATTACGGCGGCATTGTAGGAATTGAAAGAAAATTCGGAACATGTCCCGCGAGCCGTGGATTTCGCGCAGCTTGTCCGGTTTCACGAAATTCACTCATGAAAATTCCGCGCTGAATTTCCACCCTCCGTGAATATCCGTCTGGCTGGCGAAGAACGAATCGAGGAGCATATTTATTTCCATTTTCGGCGCCCGGACAGTGGTTCTATATTTGTCGCCGGAGAAATCTCGAACCGTGGAACGAGTATCGATTTTACAGGAGCGAAGGCAGCACGTTCTCTAACGGAGCCACGAAATTCGAAATTTCCTAGAAGCGATTCTCAATGGCCCGGCCACGATCGAAAAGGACCGTGTACCTCGGTTTATCGATGTCTTCGAACCGCCCCGGCTCGCGAAACTTTTTACGAACCAGCAATCCCATTATCATTTTCCCGGTCGAGCATTCTGCAACTCCGTTGCGGCAACTTCCGCTAATGGAATACGTTATGAAAACTGGCGGGTGCCGTCGCTCCATTTATAGAATATTCTATTATCGTCTTTATTATACCGGTTCCGTAAATAAAAGTTTCGTACGCGACCGCGCGCCGCGCCTCCACATGTTACTCTGCACGCTGGCTACGGGAAAGAAACTTTTCCATTACCGCGGCGCCGGAACGAGATGGTTCAAGGGCCGACGAATAATTAGTTTCTGCCGGGTTACCGAAATATCGGACAACGTGAAACCACCACACGCACAGCTCGGATAGTCGGTTGGCCGACGACCAACCCCTTCGAATGGAATTTCTTATGAATTTTTGAACGGGAATCGCTCATTTGGTTGCCATTCTGTTTGCTCGGGGGAAAGTTGCCAAGTGCGCGAAACGGTGGTGGGGCTAAAAGTCCGCTGGCTAACAAGTTCCGACTTCAACATTTTCATTTCTGAACAATCGATTGAATATCGCTTTGTGTTATTTACAGTGAAGCCAAAAAGAATTTCAGAATTACATATCCTCTAACTCTTCTATTCTTTATAGAATTCCAAATTGTTCTTGCTCATTTTTTCCCCCCAAGAATGAATGAAGTCCACAATCTAGTTATCTCGCTCGTAAAGCAATGTACATACATTTATTTAATCCATTCATGAACCTATACATATCCAGTAATACTTACTTTGTAATGCTTACACCCTCTCCTCCATTTTTCATTATTGTTATCATTTGATTTGTTTGATTGTTGATTTTCGTTTGACCTTTAAGTGATAAATGTTTAGTAAGATTATAAAGTATCATCGTAGAGAACCTTTGTAAAATTATGTATAAATTTTTTCAGATATTTCTAAATGTACTATTTCAGACTAAATAATCCAAATGTTCTAAAGAAGTTAAAAAATGTTGATATTAGCGGTTATCGTACAATATACAGCAGCGAAAGTTAGTGTATAGATGTATCGTTGAGGTCGTGAGAGGCCCCAGCATACCAGTTGAGGGTTAATAAAAGTGTTAGCGTGGTTACTGTTCCTCGTTACCCATGCTTTCATTATATTAATTGTTCCAATTACCTAAGAATTTATTTAATGTTAGATAAATGCTTAAGATGTTTTCTGGAACTTTTGTCTGAAACATATTCTACTATCAACAGTTTCGGAGATATTCGACTGGGTCGATTCAAATGGGTCACCCTGTACGTACTTATTAAATTCTGTTCAGAACCTTCATCACGAGTCTGACTCGATGTTACAATGCAAAGGGTCAAAGATCCTTTAACTGCAGATCACTGTTTTTCTGTTTTAACCCTTTGACAGGAGATGGCAAGTTCATTTTTTCCGAACATTTTTCATTGTTTCTTTGCTTCAACAGATAATTATTTTACTTTATTATGTCATAATTAGACATAATAAGACCCCAGCATACCAATTAAGGGTTAATAAAAGTGTTAATGTGGTTACTGTTCCTCGTTACCCATGCTTTCATTATATTAATTGTTCCAATAACCTAAAAATTGATTTAGCGTTAGATAAAGCTTAAATAGTTGTCGGGTACGTTTGGAAATCCTAGCCAAATAGTCCGCAACACGTTCGAGAAGCCTTACGTTCGTTCCAGCATCCAATTAATCAGACTTCGTTACATATTATTCAAGACTGTTTGTCATGCTTACGTACAATAACAGCGAGCATTAACGAATTGTTTGGAATCAGCTGTAGGAACAGCAGGGATTGCAAAGGGTCCTGGCACCCCCGTTGCCATTCGGGTTCCTCGAGTTCGCGCGAAATCGAATTCAACGTCCGCTTTTGCAGGTACAGACGCGGTCGGGGGTGGTTAAGGGGTCGGGCGGACAGTAACATAGGTGGTTTGTTATTCCAGCTTTCACGTTATTCCAGCACGAAAGGGATTCCGGTGCTGTTCTCTGCCAACTTTGCGCCCAGAGTTATGTCCCCGCGGGCAAATGTTGTGCATAACTTCACCGCGACTGCTTGGTCTTGCACGCATCCTCGTTGCACCGCCGCGGCGCGCCGGAACCAATGCCAGATAATATTCAATCGAATTTAAGACTAGCCCCGAGATGATCGTTTGCCATTTTCTCCGGCGCGAACAGATTTTCGGAACCGAGTGATTCGCACCGGTACAAAAATGCCACGATGCAAACTCTGATAACACTGTCCAACAAGAAATATGATTTTGAAAAGAGAACATATTAATTAATTATTTATTTATTGCTTTAAACCAAGTGGTTTATGTAGCAAGTACAGTATTATTATACATTTGGCTTACATTAAATAGGTTTAAAAGAGAACATATTTTTCAACTTTAAACAAATATCGTGTTGTTATTATAAAAGATATTGCATTGTTCTTTGCAGCAAAAGACTCTGTAGACTATCCCGAATACATTGAACATACGGCGCGCCGCGCAGTGGGCCAAATCGACGTTCTAGCTGTTCACGCCTATTTCACCATTATTTCAATATACAGGGTGATCCACGCAATTGTTTCAAGTCATAACTCCGTTATTATTGCATTTACGAAAAAATGCCAAAGGAGAAAGATAAATGCTTCGAAGAGCACTACATCTGTAGGCCTTTAAATTTTGTTTAGATGCAGCAGTGCATGTGCAATTAACAATTGCATCATTTCTTTAAATAGAAATGCATATTCTTTTTTACACAGATCGATTCTTCTGTTCATTCTACGGAAAAAATGATTAGGGTACCATGGACAAAAAATTATTAGATCTCGAGATATTTTCAAAAAATGTCTTTATCAAAGAAGATGCACAAACGCTTCTCCATTACATTCTAAACATTTCTTATTACGTTTTTGTTTTATTGTTTGCATGACTGCGTACAAACAGACAAAAAAGCGAGCTAATAAAAACATGGTAAAATAGTTGAGCATACAACTAGTTCTGAGCAGCATGATTGTTTTAAAAATATTGAATGTATGAAAATTGTTAGAGATTGCTGACTCGTACAAGTAATAGTCGAATCACAACTTATGTGTGCCACGATACACGAAACAAACAAGTAAATTGTTTCAATATTTGTTCGTGGAAATAGAGATTAAGTTTTTACCTGTCTGCAAACACGTCTATTTACTGCAAGTAGTATTCCGGAAACAGAACTGAAGTCTGCGAATTGAATTGCATTATTAAAACTCCGATGGAACATTCAATTTAAATTTTGCGAGGCTATCGCCCTCCCTGGGAAACGTTAATTGAGGCGTTAATATTAATCGGTACTTGCATGCATTTTTGAATAGGTCACGCGAACCGGGCAGCGCCCTGGGATCAAATTGTTTGCTGTGTGGTTCGCTCGCGTCGATGAGCATTCGATCTACCGTCCCATTCTTCTTCAAAAACGTTTTACTATAATTAAATCTCGGATTCGTTTGTGATTGGGTGTCAGTTCGTCTGACGGATACAAAATTTTCCTCCTCCGAGAATCCTGGATCTACACAGCAGCAGCAGCTTCGCTTTATGCAGATGTTCAAAGAGACGTAAAACATTTTGATGGGTAACGGTGATATTATGGAAACTGTTGTTCACTTGGCGAAATGCACGTGGTCGAGGAGAGAAAAATTGAACGGAAATATTTCACGAAGTATAAAGCCGAAGTGGCAATCGAAAATCAGAGCTTCTCAGGTTTTAACCAATATTGGATTCAGGGAAACGAACCCGCGGACGGCAAATGAATAATAAGAAAGAGCCGTGAGGGAAATCTTATCAGTTTTTCCGCCTTGCCGGTTAGCCCGAGATGCTTTGCCGGGAACAAATTTATCGGAAATCAAGTTCCATGCGCCCGGGGCCACTCGTGGAACTTCGGGTCATCAAATACGTACCTTGAAGATGCGGCTTCCTCGGTCCGATTTCAAATTCGTGCAACTAACAATGGCTCCGGGGACATGGACGTAGTCGCTGAACCCCGAGTAAAACGCTTCGTGTCATCGTCTCTGTGTATTGACAATAGCCCTGTAGACTTTCGTAAATAAAAGTTATTCAACTCCTTCCACTACGATGTATTTTACGGTTGCAGTGTGATGACAACTTCTTTGTAGTTCATCATTTCCTAGAAGAACAACATTTTATTGTATGCCTATATGTTCGCGACAATGTCTGTACGTTAACAACAACAAAATAGAATTTTATTTCGGTTCAAAGGAAATTAATAACATATAGTGTGTTCTATTAAAATCGACCCACTCGAATATCTCCGAAACTGTTAATAATACTAAAAAATGTTTTGGACAAAAATTAAACAATATCCGGGGGCACACTTTCCGACTTAGATATCCTTTTTTTTTGTGTATACACGCGTAGAGATCATACGAAGGTCAACTTTGTTTTTTTTTTTACTAGTTATTCCCCACATAAATGTACTAAATTACTAATGGCAAAAAATCATTGGCTTAGAAGATATTTTGCTACTGTACATTTACAGTGTATATTTACTACTGTACAGGTCTTCGAGTAGCAAAGATTGTGAGTAGTACATTAAAGAATATACGCTTCCATTTAAAAAACAAAGTTGCCCTTCATGTAATTAACTTTTGTCTGAAACATTTTAACTCATAAGTAATAAAACAAAATATAAGGCAGAAATAACTCGCACATTTCAAAGAAGGATTGAAAAAAAAATGGTACGAGGTATTACCAGAAATTTTTTATTTCTTAAATAACACAGTGATTATTCTAAATGTGGAAGTTATTTCTGCCGCACTCTGTATCTTGGCTGCAGAACTAAAGAAATGGCAACGGTTCGATGCTAAGAAAGAAATTACTAAAAAAAACTCCCAGCTGGTCGACCGTGCCACATAGTAATTCCTAGGGTCCTTAACAGAAAGTATAAACGACAAAGAAGTTCCAGTCACTGTGAACACGCGAAAGGAAGAAAAATACTGAATCTTTCGCTCGCGCCAAACATATTTACAAGAGAAACTCCACAAAGCTCTGACCGAAGTAGTTTCGGTCTGAACGGGTCGAAGTGCTTAAGTCAGGCAGTATATTTATGGGCAGTACATAGCCCGTTGTGAAAAATGGCGCGACTCGTAGAAACCCCTCTCTATCAGGCCATCCTATCGGTAGAACTAGGACATCAGCGAGGCGGACTTAAATGAAAGGGAGGTAAAGCTTCCTGTACGCGCGCGGCCTGTGCTCGATCATGAGCCTAAACTTTCGATCGGTTGATTTACGAGGGTGCCGTCAGAAAAAGGGTCGACCCGTTCGTGAAAAAGAGCCAAGAGTCCGATGTTCCGGGGCAGGGGCTAGAATGTTTCAGAAAAAGTGAGGCGTCCAACGAAATATTTCCAATCTCGAAGTTTCACGCCCGAAAGTTGGCCTCGGCCGTCACCGGTGCTCAGTCCACGGCTACTTACTACGTATGAATCTTCCCGGCCAGGGAAATAACAAAGTTCCCCGACTCGCCTCGGAAACTTTGCAACAGTTTTATCATTTTTCTCCGAGCATCCCTCCGGCTCCTTTGTTTCCCCTACCCTACCCTCCTCGCCCGTTTTACCTCTTCTCTCTTCGTGGCGTTTAGCCGTTCGAGCCAGGCCCAGGGAAGGAATCGCGTGATACAACAATGAGCGGGGGCGCCGCGGAATTGTTTCACGAGGGAAAAACAGCTTCGCAATAAAAAGGTCCCCGGGGAAGCACCGAGAAGGCGGCGGCGCGGCGGGCTGTTCATGCGCTGCGATACTTTTTTGTTTTCCCTACCCACGTCGAAAATTAAACCGACGCCTTTTTTTTCCAGCCGCGTATCCCGGCACTCTCGTTTCGGCCCCCTCTATATCCTCGTCTCTTTCTTTTTTTTATCAGCCCGTCAGTTTCTGTATTTCGCATAAGCACGACGTGGACTCGTTGTTACCATTCGCGCGGCAGCATTTTCGCCAGGAATACCTGCGCGGTCGCCACCTTATCGTGAGAAAATTTTCTGAGAAGGGATTTGATGCTATTTTTGACAGTGATGATGTCAAATGTTTGACAATGAGTATTTTGCTGATTGTACATATTAGCATCACATCATGTAATCGTATGTACAATATATTTGAGTTCGAAATAATGGAAGGAAAAATATTGACATGTTCGTATGTTTCCTTAGAATTTTAAAGCACTTCTAATATTAATTACGAAATTATAAACGTCATTGGTTGCGAAGTTTACGCATGTTTCACCAGAGCTGGATAAAATTTTAGAGAAAAAATGTTTCAAATACTGTTGTAAATAAAAGTTGTTCTACAGTTCAAATAAAATACTGTTTTAAATAATAGCGTTCTACAATTAAAATAAAATATAGTATAATGATTGCAAGGGTGCATTATAGAAATGATTTAGGTTAGAACAATATTTGGATTGCCAAGAACATTGATTTTCTAAGGATTACGAGAGAGGAATGTGCCGATCAGTTTTCATTTTTCGCTCCTGTCGAGCAATGCGGTTGAAGAACAAAGGGGAACAAATGGAAGGGCTTGGCATGCAATCCGAAAAAAGTATCGGTCTTGTTGGGTCTTGTTTCGTGAGATAGCATCGTGAGAAACAGTGGTTCGGACGAACGGAAGGAACAGCTTGCGTGTCCCCTTCTCTTCCCCCTCCTCTTTATTCTCCTTCTTTCTTTTGACACGTTTCTTTATCTGGATCGAACGTGAAAATACGTTCCTACATTTCAATTTGTGTGTCAGCGTGACTTTCTGCGACATCTGTGTGATACATGGCTTCGGGAAACTGTGTACAAGAAAGTTTATATGATAGATCCTCCCGGATTAATGGCGAACTAAAAGTTCAAATATCAGTTTGGGGAATAGAAAAATATGTCATCCATGCTGAAGCTTTATTTGGAGGATTTAACGACTGGTTTAGTTCGATTAACGATTAGTTCGAATATTTAATGAACGCTTAAATTGTTTCAAATTTTCACAATATGCAATATGTAGAACAATCTTTTATAGACATCGCTGAGATAGATGAAAATCGTCAAAAAGAATTCAGCGCAATTATGTATGATGCCACTATTAATCAACCACTCAATTGTTAATATTAAATTACTTATCGTATTATCTTCGTAATATTAAATCACATTATTTGTGAGAAACATATACAGTGTTTCAGGACTGCTGGTAAAAGCGGGCATGAGGTGTGCTACGTGAAAAAATAAATAAAAAAGCGAAAAGCATTTTTTCGACTGACGGTTTGTTTTTGAAAACAAACGAGTTTGAAATTCTACGAATTCGCGTGTCCTAGCATTCACGAGAAGTAGAATTGGTTTGTCATGATCGGACGCATCAGACAATTCCTATTCAACAGCACGCGCTAGCAACGAATTCACGAACTCGATTTTCTCGTAAAAGAAGCATCAACCGAAAAAATGTTATTGAACTTTTTCACTTATTTCTTTATTTATTTATTATTGCTATAAACCGATCGGTTAATTTAGCAAGTATGATATTGTTACGTGTAGCTTACATTACATAGGTGTTATATTGTTTTTATATCCTTACGAAATATTGTTTGAGAAAATTATCATGTCTATATTCTAAGTTCTAACGTTTTCAACGTTTATACGTGCAACACTATTTCAATAATATGAACAAAACTGGGAAAATTATATAATCTGAAAGCATCTAGAATGAATAACACTTAAAGAAAAAGAATAAGACTTAAAAAATAAAAACCAAATCAAAAGATAACAAACAGCATGCGTCATTTTGCTATCAAGCAAACAAATTGAATTTGGTAGAAACAGTCGATATAAAATCCAGCGCGATTAATTTCATAATAGTTGTCCAACTAGAACATTCCCCGTAATTCTATCGATTACAAAAGCTACAAAAACGTCGTGACAACGATGTTTTCCGTACAGAACAATAAAAAAAAAACAAGTAAACGTGCTCGGCGTTGTAACACAGAAATACATTTCATGCGTTTTCCATTTCAGCTCATAAATATAAACAAGCAAAGAGAAAAAAATCTGCGAAAAACAAAGCGGATTTAATATGATTCCGGAACAAAACTAGAAATATATTTCTTTATTCTTGCAAAACGGCAGATTTTGATTCACGTCGGACGACAAGGAAGCAAATTCACAATACCTGACTGACAAATTTATAACGCGCCTCTGTCGAAACGCGCATTGTTGGAAACGGATCGAATTTCACGGCGCCGAGTGAAACTCACTGACAAAGGAGAACTAAATAGGAGAACAAAAAACACGGCTCGCGCGTACTAGGGGCCGAACTTTCTTCCTCGAAAGCATTGTCTCCACCAAAACAGAAAAATACAGGATCCGGCAAACTGATCGCCCTTCCTTCAAAGGTAAATGAACCGTCCGCCATTTTGTTCGTCCTTACGAGTGTAAGAAACGCTGTAAAAAATGTAACATACAATTAACTTCAGTAGGATCATAGAATTGCTGACAGCGGAAACAAACTTCACTGCAATTAATAATCTTTGTAAATCATACCAACACAATTTTATTTTAAATTTTATGCACTTACACTACTGAAAGTAATCTCTATTGAAGAACTCCAAACAAATAAAATATTCTCAACAATTGGGGGTCTTATTCTACATGAGTCTTATTCTCTACAATTCCAGATCAACTGCAATTTTTGAAACAATTTCTTTTCACGTCCTGTAGTAAACTAATTGCTGTAGCTTCCCAATAAAGTTCAAATCGTGCGGTCCAATTACATTTTAAATAGTTGAAAGTTTTTGGTTCCCGGAGGTGAAGTTCAGCATAGCTTTCGTATCTTACGATCTACTTTAAATATATTCATTTAGCATGAAAATATGCAATCTACTAGTCGTACGTATCTTAATTGATTCTTTATTCAAAGTATAATAAAAGAAACATTGAATCTCAACTTTCGCGATTAGATTCCTATTTCCATTTGCATAAAACTCCGCTGCACAGTTTTACGAATTTTATTTTGAATTGCTGCGCCGCGCCGGATGAATGTAGTGAGCAAACGTTAACCTGGATTTCTCACGCTCGAGTGTTTATCTACATACAGATGATCTATGAAGCAATTTGTAAACAACCGATATTTACCATTTGTCAATACGGATTTGCGAAATCGGCCACCGTTCGCGGCAATAAGACAGCGCTTAAATATTATTCTTGTTCGGTCTATATAGATTCCAATAACGTCTGCCTTTTTTATTTACTCTTCAGAGCGTGAGGATTATTCCGTCGGGGGTTCCATGCTTGACCGTAGTCTAGACGAAAATTCCTCCGTTGTTCATTTAATCCGAGAATCCCTAGACAAATATACCTAAAGATATACAGGGTGTCCCAAAATTCGTGAATATCCCGAAAGGGGGTGGTTCCTGAGACCATTTCAAGCGATATTTTCCTTTGCAAAAATGGTATTCGCGGCTTTGTTTAGAAGTTATTAACGAAAAACACAGACCAATCATAGCGCGACCTAGACGCGAGTTGTCACGGTCGGCCAATAGACGTTTGTCGC
>CM052294.1:14563839-14769276 GCA_028455765.1 Lasioglossum oenotherae | reverse complement strand
TGAATAGTTCACCCAAATTACTAAAAATTTTATTGCTTCGCAAATGACATGAACTGTTGTGTGAGATTTCTCAACGGCTGCTACTCTCTACACTCCTTGCCCATTATCTTGCGCCCCACGTTTTTCGTTTTAAATCTTACAAGTATTTGCGTAGCTGTTAAAAATTCACAATCACAAATTTTCCGGATTATCTGTACGTGGTTAGGAGTCTGTAGGGGGCTAGGAAAAATTATTTTATACTTTTTAGTCCATTTTAAAAACGTGGTGTTTTTAAAAAATTTATTTTTATTTAAATAATTATTTGCTTGATGGTTAAAGTATAGAACGAAGAATACAGACTACTCTTCCGCGCATCGATTTTTGAAAAGTACACGAGGGTTCCACGTACCTGCCTTGTATGTTGAGGAAGGCAGAAAGAATGGCTGACAATGCTGAACGTTTCGAACAGTGTAAAATGGGCAGGTGGTGGAAAGAAATAGGGGCTCGTTAAGGTTTACGTGCTTCTTGCTCAGTTTACAATTCTTAATCGCGGTCGCGAATCCATTGTGCATTGTACTTCGGAACCCACTCCCACGGAACGGATATAGAGCTCGGGTACGGTGAATTACTCTTTTTACTTCTGAAGTTCGGCGGAACAACGCCTGCAGGAGGAACGCGAAGTCACTTAAAAATAGGATTGCTTTTTAGAATTTTTTTACGGTCACACGGCGCTCGAGCAATTTCGAACATTACGAGGCCATTTCGTAACGAAGTACTGAGCATCTCCCTCCCTCTCTCTCGTCTAACCTTTTCCTTTCCAAATGGCACTCAATGCCCGCAAAGGGAGGCGTAAAAATTACATTCCGACACTCCCGTAAACGACTCTTTCCGCTTCTTTTCAAGTGGAACACCGTTAGAATGGTCTGCGAGTAGAGATCGTTGAAATAGTGACAGTTAGTTGAGACTTAACATGTTTACAAAAAAAAAACAATGGCCGCAAGTGACACCATGAGTTTATCGCGCCATTCAGAAGTAGAACTTTTTACATACATGCAAAAAAAGAACGTTGCTTCTAGCGTTATTACGCTTTAGAAACCCAGGTGTCCTTGCAGATTACAACTATTTTAGTTTCGATAATTATATTAGTTTTCCCACTTTTATACGTTCCTTTATGAACAATAGAATTATGGAGAACATATGGCGTACAATAGACATAAAATTTCTTCTTCTTTAGGAAATTAAGAATTACCAAAACAGTTTTAATCACTGAAATCGTAAAATAAATCGTAGTGTAAGGAGTTATATATGTTGGGATCTAACCAATCATTTAAATATTGTAAGAAGTATTATATCAAAAAATTGTATGGAATTATATTATTCTAGGTCGAAAGGAATGTTTAGTTTTCGAGATAAAATAGCTCCGAGTGCAAAGGGTTAAAGTAACAGTTTCATTAATTACTTACATAGTCACTACCATATATTTTCTAGAATTGTCTCTCAACCTGCCAACCACTTTCACAATTATCCAGTACATTCATATGTACACTCTCGAAGTTTCAGTAATTCCAATTGAGATTCATTCACATGTCAATTACCACGTTACCTATATTTAAATGACAAAATTATTAGATCGGTAACATAAATAAATTCGATTATGTTCGGTATCTCTTTTTATTGGTTAATAAAGTATAGAATTATGCTAAAACTATTAAGAAATGAATAAATTTAACTGTACTGGCATGTATGTATGTATATCATAGAGAGAGAGAGAGAGAGAGAGAGAGAGAGAGAGAGAGAGAGAGAGTTGAGTGACACTGGACGGAGTGTAGAGGAAAGAGAAGACGCAACGCATGCGCAGAAGCTATGAGTCGGCAAACGAAGCAACGGTGTGTAAAATCGGTAATTAGAAAATCTTATATAATATAATTAATGGTAAGTAAGTTAGTAGAAATAAATAAAAGTGAAAAGTCAGTGGTTCACGGATTTCTACGATCTAACCTCTAATTCTTAACAAAAACAACTGTGTAATTCCTGACTGCAATTGGTTTCTTTTCAACCGCAGTTATGCACATTTACAATGAGTCAGAACTACACCATTAATGTTAGAACATTAAATAAGAACTCTTCTTATTGAGGAATAAAGTTGAGAAATATATTCAATCAACTGTGTGTAATTCCTGACTGCAATTGGTTTCTTTTCAACCGCACTTATGCACATTTACAATGAGTCACAACTAAAATCGTTAAAATTAAAACATGGAACTCCTTTTATTGACTAATAAAGTACAGGAGTATATTTAATTCAATCTGACTGCAATTGGCTTCTTTTCAATCGCAATTATGCACATTTACAATAAGTCACAACTAAATCGTTAAAAAAGAACATACTTCTATCTACAACTCATCGACAAACCATTAAGCGGCGAATTTAATCCGTACAAAATTATAATTCACGCCGAGCAGTCGTCGATCGTGGAAGCACGTTTCTAGCTTTATATTACAATCGGGAAAATAAAGACCTTCATCCACATAATTGCCTCGTCAATTATGAAAGAAACAATATACCCGGGGCTCAGCCCGTACGGACAACATGAAAATATTCTATAAACGTGATCGCTGGCCCGTGAATCGGCCCCCGTCTCTCGAAACACGAGATCTCTCGCCTGAAATTTCTGGACGATCGCAAAGACGAGCCAAGTTATTAACTCTGCAACGAAGCTATTACAACGGGCTCTCGCAATTTTACGCGATAATTCGATCTTTCCTGGCCGCTATTAAAATACCGATTAAGCATCCTCCGCCGAGATAAACGACATTTAAACTCGATACTTCGCGCCGAGAAGTTTACGAGTTCCCCCGAGTTACATGGAACTGTTGGCTTCAGCGACGTTAAAGGAGTAAGTTCCTTAACTTGGATAAATACTGGAATCCTATTTGTGAGAACAGTTCGTCCTCCCCCCGATTGTCGACGACATAAGATTGTTTTTAATTGATTCATTGCAATTTCAAGTGAACCACGTGCTTTGTGGGAAACACGAATCTATAGAATATTTTAAAATCAAATTATCAACACAGTTATATTAATTCTTTAAAGTTTCTGTCGAGGTAGCAATTAAATAGACAGCGAATCTTTATGCAAAATAAAAATTGTCTACCTGAATTGCAACAAACTGGAGAGAAATAGAAATTTATTTTCTTTCTTAATATGTTTAGTGGATTGAAGATAATATAACAGTAGTTGTATTAGTAACAGACTGTTTACTTTATTGTTTCAACATCAATGTTTGAAATTCAAATCGGCAATACAAAAGACCTCTCTGCGTCTACATAGGAAAAAGGTATCTACATCGGAAATTGTGCCCCCCTGATATTGTTTAATTTTTGTCTGAAACATTTTTTAGTATCACCAACAATTTCGGGGATATTTGACCAAGTCGATTTAAATGGAACACCATGTATGTATAATGCGAAGTACATAATAGTGTCCATAAAATGGACATTCTTATTAGCCTAATACTTATAAGGGTTAACAAGTATAACAAATCTATGACGTGCATGTATTGTATTAAATTTTGGATACACAACAAACTTAGGGGAAACAAAAATTAATTTCAAATGGGGGTAAATATTTAATTATTTTCGAATATCTTATTTATTCAATATAAAGATTCGAACTCCTCGGTTACTTTCAATTTTTCACGAAATCCTGTACGAATGAGTGTATCCACGTGCCAGCATAAAATCGGACAAATCCTTTTAGAAACGACGCGCTCTTTTACTTTAAACCTGTCTTAGCCCGCTTAAGAAACTGCACGGCAATAGTGCAACGAAGTATCGTAACATTTCCGATTTTAAAGCACGGATTTAAAAGCAAGGTGTATGCGCACACTGGTCTTCAATAGAATTTAATTTTATTTGCACAGATACAATGATTAAAATTGCATTGTCACAAACAATTCCCTGATAAAAAAAGAAAAATCATATTTATCGTATATCTACGTTTACTTCAATGCTCTAGTATGTAGAATAGACGAATCAAATTTAATTTCGATTCAAAATAGACCAGACACATTTAAATTTGGTAGACTCTGTCTGAAATTACTCATTATTATACGGTCAAAGATTAATAACGTTTTCTTAACGTTTCCTTAACACTAAACCTACCGATCCTTGAAAGTAACATTTCCCTTGTAAAAATAACAAGATTGATTTTATTTAGACTTTATGCGGATCCTCTATTGTAACACGTGCTCTATTAAATATGTCTATACAACCATTTCTTATGAAATCATTTTTGTAATTTCGATAATTGCAAAATAAAAAATATGGAACCGGTCGTTTTTGCCAGTGGTGGTAGGTTTTTAGTGTTAACACCACGAAATGACAAAATTTTCAAAAATTTTATATATATAAGTACTATTTGATTAATTCTTTTATACTGTTTGCATGTAGCATAAATACGTCAATGCATTTCTAAAGAAAAATATGAATCAATGCGTTTTAAAATTTGGTAAACTTGTCGAAGTAAATATGGTTCCTGAGATATGTTACGAAAACGGAAATATTGAAATTTTTGCGAGGGCTGATCTCACCCCTTTAACGCGAGAAGTGACACGAAAAATAGGGTTGTATTAGGCGTAACTTTCTCTACTTATGTGAAAGTTATATAATTTTTTGAATTTACGAGCTCGATAACTTCCGTTGTAAGTAGTTTGGAAAAAAGCTACCAGTAGCTGCACACGGAATGCCAGAGGTTTTATTTTCTCCAGTGACACACATTACACGACACTATCGTTTCAACCCGCCAAAACGACAAACATCGCACCCCACGAATAGCAAAATA
This sequence comes from Lasioglossum oenotherae, assembly GCA_028455765.1. Classification (NCBI taxonomy): domain Eukaryota; kingdom Metazoa; phylum Arthropoda; class Insecta; order Hymenoptera; family Halictidae; genus Lasioglossum; species Lasioglossum oenotherae. The sequence continues at coordinate 14,764,454 of CM052294.1, read as the reverse complement.
TGCAAAGCAAACGGGTGAAACCGGAGGATGATCGAAAATATTTCTGCGGCATGCACATCGATAGCACGCTCAGAGACGATGCAAAAATACACCCTTAACATCCAAGAATACATTTCTGCTGGGGACGTGTGGGCTGTTCGACGTGTCGGGTACCCCACTGTTCGGGTCAGGCCGAAAAATGTCGAGCCAAGTCCCCCCACTCCCCATCCTTATCCAAACGAGTCAAGCTGGAACAGCCAGTGTCGTCAGATTAAGACTTGTCTCTTGCAACGCCATTTTTTGACCGCTTTTTGTGGTCAAAAGTAAATTTTTCAAGATTAAGACATTGAAAAAATGTTTCTTGCAACAAAGTAAGAACCCTTGAAAGCTTCAAAATCCAAATTACGATTAATTTCATATTATTCTGTACTGAAATATAACGTTCTAAAGACACAAACTCTGTAAAATTCAGATAAATAAAACTTTTAAAATAGTCATCGTAGACTATGAAAATACAATGTATTTTAAGCATGTAATACAGTTGTTAGCATCTTTTTATCCATGAACAAATAGTGCCGACTTTAAACAATGGAAACTTTGAGGTTTTTTAAAAATTATACATAGATCAGTCAGTGTTCTTCGTCGAAGCAATAAGCAAATGTCGTCATCCGGCAGCAGCGCCTCAAGAAATCTTCGGTATCTGTAGCCGTAATTCGTAGGAATGCGTTAATTAATAGCAATTCCCCGAAAGTAGAGGCACACGGTTCACGTAAAATTTTGCATTAACCACAGATACATTTCCGCAGCCAGACGGAATCGGATTCGCCTATATCGCGGATTCGAAAGTGGCTGTCGCGAGCAGCTGCGTGATAAATTCCGGGAACGCGTTAAATTCTGGCTTGCGTTCGAGATAACGATATAAGTGAGCCGAAGAGGCGATCGAAGTTTAGCTTGGCGTAAAAGTACGCGAGGTGAAAAGAGGAAGCGAACGGTCTTTAGCGATTTGGAAGGTTGTAACGAGTTCGCCGATCGATCGATCGAACGATCGACAAAACGGATTTCATCGCCGCCCCGTCTGATTTCTCTCGAGCTGATTCCACCGGCACGATCTTTTTATTAGGTTCGACATTTGGATGCTGTCCAGTTACGTCGATGCACCCCCGCCGGGGCCATTCATCGCTAACTTCCTGCTGCCTTTCTTTATTTCCCGTCTCGTCACTGCTCTCACGTCGAAGACATTAGCCAAGGAACCAACCGGCTCGGCTCGGCTGGGACGAACTTCCCTTACGATCTTTTAATAAAAACGCCGAGATGTAAATCGCATACTGATTTCGCGTGGATGTTCCATGGAAGGAGATTTGTCGTCGGCGTCGTCGTCGTCGAACGATATTGGAATTTTTACGAGAACGCTGTTAATCGAGAAACGGATCAGCGCACGGTGCTTCGTTCGTTCGAGCTGGAATTCATTCCGGGAATTCGTCGTTCTGCCGAGGAACTTTGATTAAATTTTAGTCATGTCTCATGTACGTGAAAATGGCAATTTTTAATCCTTCGCGTATTTTCTCTTTTTTTTTCGTTTGCGGATCGACCGCCGGGTAAGTGGATACCAATTAAAGAGCGTTGTGGTGATTCATACAGCGAATATTCATTAGCCGCGGGAAAAAAGTTTGGGAAGTTTGGGAGCGTTGCTTTCCCGAAAATATCCACCGTAGCGGTAAACGGAAGAACGTAATTGGTCAATGTTAATGATATGCGTAGAGGAGGGAAATAATAATAATTAGAGGACTTATACATGCAAAATAAAAATTGAACAGAGGCCAAGTAGAAATTTCACGGTTCCTTTAATCATTTTAATCTTAAAGTTCCTTTAATCGTTTATGCTGGGATTTATAAATTAGTGCTCTTGAATTCTTTTAATCTGTCTCCTGACTCAAATTAAAGGTAGAGGATTGTACTTTGTCGTAGGGACACTTTGATTTAAAAGAAACACGAGAGCACATGGGAAAAACAATAGAAGCCTATCGTCACACAGTGGTCCAGATTGGAAAATCGAGTGACATGTTGCCGAAAAAAAAGAAAAAAATTTTTTAAAAACCACGCTTATATTAAAAGGCACTAAAAAGGAGAAAATAATGTTTTCTAGGCATTAGTGACTATAAATAAAAGCGTGGAGCGCTAAACTATATTGACGTAATCTTCGTCGACGCTCCACGCTTTTATTTTTTTATTTTCTACTTTTTAGTCTTTTTTTAAATGAAACGCAAGATATAGTAATACTGGTATGAAATAGTAAATTTTCTCGTAGATTTTGTCACACTGATTTCAAATGTGATCGCATGTCTTCCACCTCAGGATTTTACAAAAATTCGGTTTTGTGGAAAAAAAACTGACGAAATCATTTTTTCGTTGTAATGATTTGGTAAACCGCTAGTTTGAAGTTTATATCGTATTCTCGCATATGGAACACAATAAACATAAAAATAATAAAATATTTAAACGTAGGATGTGTGAAAAAAAAAGAATTTTTTGTATAACTAATTTGTTGTCTAACTTTCTACATTAAATGAAAAATATGCGTGCTGATCAGAAATCGGGATATGAGTAAAAACAAAAACATTCACTTTAACTACTTGTATTTATTTCAACGCTTTGGTAAGTAAGTAATCTGCAATTGCAATAATTGGTAATATCAATTGCGGAAAAGTCAATACCAGTTGTAATTCAGGAATCATTTTGGAACTGATATGAAATATCAAAAATAACGATTATGGAATCGATATGAGAACTGAAATGGGAACCGTAACATAAATAATTAGACTGAGGATTTCATGCATTTAAACCGGCATTTGTTCGTGAAATACAGAAACAGTGGATAGATTACAAGAATTTAAGAGCATGACCATATTATTTCCAACTTATTCAAATTATTAAAAAAAAGGCAATACAGAAAATGTTTACTTTACATAAAAATACGTAATCTACGAATAATATAAATTTCGGTTCTTGATAAGCGACACTATGTTTCGATCAGGAACCTGGGAATTAAATAGTAAGGGAATGGGTTAAGAAAATGGAATCGAAAGAGAAACGACTGTTTCAGACGTCGAAAGGAGAACACCACCTAAACCCTGCACGGTAAAGATAAAAGCGAATTGCGTCAGGGCAAACAAGACACAGGGACGAATACGGTAATCGAAACAAGAATAAAGCGGTTCGCTTTTCGTCGACTGCTCTCCGACACCCTTTGAAAACCGAACAACCTTCGCCGAACAACCATTCCTCGAAAGGAGCACACCGTAGCCCCTTTGACGGGGATCATAAACTATTCAGGCCCTTCAGTCTCGTGATGACAGTCGTCGTGTGCCAGCAGCATTTGCAACTCACAGGACGAAACAGTAAATTATTTCTGGACGAAGAGCATCAAAGCGCCCCATCCCTCTTCGGCTGCTCATCCGCCTTCATTTCTCCCTTTGGAATAGAGGAGAGAATATGGACGACACCCGAGGATTAACGTGGAACACGAATAGAATTATTACAGAATCTAATATCTCCGCGGACGAAGTAATGTCAAAGCCAACTTATTTCTTCCTTGCATGATAATTCCTTTGAGAATTGTTAATCCCCGCGTATCATTATCGCGCGTATGTGTGTGTGCGCACGCGCTCGATTTAACCAAGCTTTAAATTCCGATGAAATTTTGCAGCATGTAACAACGCTGTACAACGAAAAAGTTATTCGTTTGTAAAATGTGTACGAATACTTTGTACACCGACTGTACGTAATATTATTATACATTACTTAATTATCGATACAATACAAGGAGTTGTTGAAAGATAGACTATGATAAAGATGACATTGATAATACAGTGAAGAAATTATTGCTAAATGCTGCGAAAAAACATACCAACGAGTACTTTGTAATAATATGATTAACTAATGATGCTCGAATGAAATCAGATTTAATAACAAGGGTGTGACGACAATGATTATTAATTATACCACTTTAAAATGATTGATACTTCATAAAAAAGTATGTAGACGTACAAAGAGTAATATTTATTATATAATAAAATGTCCTCAAGTGATATTTTGATTTGATTTCAATGTCTATAAATTGTATAATTCATAGTAATTAGACAGCGGATCTTTATGCAAAATAGAAATTTTCTACATAAATTGCATCACAGTCGAGTGAAATATTGGGTTGGCAAGAAAGTAGTTTCGGTATTTCAAAGTGAAATATGAAACCCAATTTTTCTATTCAGACAATGAACTTTAATCAGTAAAATATTTTCCATTTTGTTCGATGATATTTTGCCGTCTTTCTGGTATAGCTAATAATTCCGCGCTCATAAAACTTTAAAACTTTCCCAAAATTGGGTTTTATTTCACCTGAAAATACCGAAAAAAATTACTTTCTTGCCACGCCAATGGAAAAATTTACTTTCTCTCTTAATATATGTTTAATAGGTTGAATTCCATTTCAGTATTTTTAAATTCTTCTAATACTGTCTTTATTGCAATAATTTTTATGATAAATGCATGTTATCCGCTGTGCAATAATAATCCATATCTGCGCAAAGATTTGAATGTCTCGGCATCATCAACTACCAAAATGGCGCACATTAGTTTCGGTTGTATCGTCGCAATGGTTTAAAATAAAGTTATCGCCGAACGCTTGGGAGAAGTTAAAAACTTTCCCGAATATCCAATACTACGGTGATTATTATCGGCTAATCATATAAATGATCGATGTTTCAGTGTGGCGGTCAGAGCGGTGTCTGGATAGCAACTGTGATCTTACTGATAATTGGAAGCTGTGTCGACAAAGTTGGTCCACGACCAGCCGATGGTGAGGTTGCACATCTGACATCGTCGGAGGAAAGGTTGAACACCGTGAAACAGGTTCTTTCCGAGGTGCCTTTGATCGACGGGCACAATGACCTACCCTGGAACATTCGAAACTTCGTCCACAATCAGCTGGCCGAGTTCGATTTCAAGGATCTACGACAGGTGGAGCCGTGGAGCAAGAGCGCGTGGAGCCAGACTGACTTGGTCAGACTTCGCCAAGGCATGGTCGGCGGTCAGGTAATTTGACTAATAATATATTTAAAAAAAAAGAACAGACCAATACTGTGTGCATAAGACCGCACGACCGAAGTGAAAACTTCTATGGCGATTGCATGTCTGCCTGTTTCTCGCTCGCTCCCCCGAGTTTACCCGAATAGCGTTTCACCTCCAAGCGTGACGGATCGGACTCATTCACTGTCCAGCAATTGTGTACGCGGTGCGCCTAAAAAGTTTTCACTTCAATATTATCTTTTTAGAAGATGATAAAAGGTGTAAGGCGTAAGGTATGCGAGAAAAATATTGGAAAGCTTGATTAAAGCAATAAAAATTGCTTTAATATAATAATAAAATAAAGTAAAATTCCTGTTAGTTTTCGAATACATCTTGTATCCAGAAATCAGTTTTGGAGAAATTAAATTATTCTAATTCGGTTAGTTTCGATGTTACATACAGACGACGCTGAACATGTCGTCTGCTGCCATATGTCCTCTGAATTCGCCGAAGGATGGAATTAGGTGTTTGGTTTGTCATGATTAGACTCACACTCACGACACGTGTTAGAGGCGATGACAAAGACGCAGGCGTTGGTTGCTTCTGTGACATGTGTAATGTGGATCACCGAATCTTAATGTACACTCCAGGACGAAAAGATAGCACACTTTGAAATTAATGTAATTTCTGTTTATTAAACATTAGAAACTGAATTTGTTTTATACACATATTTTTAGTGTGTTCCTTAACATATATAAATGAAATGAAACAATGCTAATTTCAATAATTCTATTTCCGCAAGATGTACGTAGGGGTCATTTGACCCCTCGTGGTAGGTTTAGTGTTAAACCAAAGTTGCATAATTCTAAGTAGACTTAAAATGAGTCCCAATGAGATTTGGAGAAAGCCTTGCAATTTTTATAAAATAATGTGTGCCAATCAGATTTTATGCTCGGCACGGTTAATGTTAAGCGCAAAAACTTAATATTCAAATGGCCAAGCTAATTGCAGAAATGAACAAAATTAGAAGGAGATGAAACCATTTCTTTTGCATCAATGTTATCGTTATTCACAGAATGAATTCGAAACAGAAAATTATTAATTATTATCTTACATTGCGTTAAATCTAGTAACATTTCGCCATATTAAGCGACGATAATACCTTCGCATTATCGGCTATTATCCGATAACATGGACCGGTTAAATAATTCGCATAAATATTTAATGCAAACTAAACTGTCCATAGCGGAGCAGTGGTATAGTAATGCTCGACTGTTTATACTTCACAACGCCGCGCCACGCCGTCGAGTAACACTGTAATTATTACGCTAATACTAGTAAACAAGACTACCATCAGTGAACCAGACACAATTTCGTTTAACAATTTCATTTTTCCTACAGAAAACTACCAATTAATCGTCGCGCAGTTTGCTTTCAATTGTTATTTTGCTTGGTAAAATATACAAATTGATTGAACGTTAACAGTTTATGCACAATGCACACCAGTTGAGAGACAAATTTTTTCCAGAATAGAGTATCAACTGCATCGTTCGCCAAATCGGTCAACTCCGCAAAATAAGAAGTGGAGAAAATTGATGAATAGACTGCGGATTTTATGCATTTATAACAACATTGAGTATATGCAATTTAAAATAGAAGATCAATTAACAGAACTTAGGAATATCAATATATTATTTTATTAATATATTATAAATTGTAAAAATATTATTGCATAAAGATCCGCAGCCTACTGATAAGTATTCGTACGCCCTTCAAAACAGAATAACTTTTTTATAATTATACCAAACGATTTGATTATTCGTAAGCAATTAGAAGCATTGCTTTACTAAATGATGTGCAAAAAAAGATTTGCAAAACTTACAATTTACAAGGTTGCATGTAAAAATAAAACAGGCATTTTTTTTAAATGCTTCTAATTGCTTACAAACAATCAAATCGTTTGGCAAAATTATAAAAAAGTTGTTCTCTTTCAAAGGGCGTACGAATACTTATCACACTGACTGTATAAACATCTTCAATTTTTAAAATATTCCTAGAATTTTGAATTCAACAACAAATTTGAAAATATTTACTCAATTTTGCTACAAATGCATAAAAATCCGCAGTCTAGTCCGAATCTTCTGAATAGTATGACACAAGTATTACAAACGTTGAATAATTGTGCTCAAACAGAAATGCATGCTATAATTCTGTTATTAAGTACACATATCAAAGAGAATAGTTTCAAGTCTCTGAAATTTTTCTAGCAATAGTAATACTGCTGCATGTAAAATACATAAAAAAAGTTTATACATCGTTTTACCGTGTCCCTGGGAGGAAGATGAACTTTTTCTAAGACACCGTGTATATGTGGACCTTATCCAGCGTTGCACTCACGGCCACCTAACCGGCGGGTTAAGAAAACTTAAAGGAGAAATATTTTCATGGCACGTTCGCACATATTTCACGCGAAAGTTGAGAAATTACGTGGAACGCGGGTAAAGAGCAAAATAACAAGGCTGCCAAGCGAAGCTCACGGCCCAAGAAATTCACTTGGCTTTTTATTTAGCTAACTAGAAAGCACGATGTAATTAATTCGGGACTTCTTCGCAGCGGCTGCACGGAATTTTGCGAACATGCGCATGCGAACAGCTTCTTCGAGATCCCTAGACACGATGAAAAATCAAAGCAACATGAACAGTACATGTGAACAAAAAAAAAAAAATGCACCGAACCCCAAAAGCTTGATCGATCTGTGAAATAATTTGATGAATAGATTCATTCGGTTTGTATTCGGTTATTGCATTCCGTTGTTTTGTGTGCTCTTTGATATTGGGAATATTGAAAACGAATTTCGGAAAGGTAATAAAAGGCAATTTCGCAAGCTGTGTTTATTCAAAACAATGTTATCATATCTAAAAATAGTATAAATAAAACATACGGAAATTCAGCCACGCTGTTGAACGAAAATATGGCGAACATGCTTTGTGAATGAATGCAGAGAACATATAATAGGACAGGTATGCAGCAAATATCATTTTCTAAAGTGCTGTAATAGAATTCGAGGATCATGCGGTCAACCTTTCTACACGTCAGCATTGTTTAATGTTATCTAGATATTTATTAACCCTCTCTGTGTTTCTGTCAAATATATTCGACATTATATGAATTCCTTCGTTGAAGGACTACTGGATAACATAGGAAAAAGGCAAAAATTTCTTCTGTCGTCAAGCGAAACACTGCATCTGTTTTTTGCAACTATCTCAGAAACGAAGACCGAGCGACGAGTATATGTATAGGAAAAAGTTGTTCGGACAATATATTTCAAGGGCAACGCGATCGGAGGCAACGCAATTCTTCTAATTGCTCAAAAAAAATCAGGTCATTTGGTCCGATCATAAAAAAAGTTATACTGTTTTAAAGTGCGTTCAAATACTTTCGTGGTTCCCTGTAAGTACACTATTATTAGACTGCGAATACGATGCATTTATGGCAAAAACGAGTTGGTGCAATTTAACACAGTGTACACATATGTATATTGAAACAGTGTAAGGACGTCGATATATTATTTTAAATATATTAAGATCATTTTAAAAAACAATTTTAATCCTGCTTCTTGGAATTGATCCAAACCATTCTTATTTTGCACATAGCTCCGCAGTCTAATTGTCCTAATTGACGCTTTACTCGTACGTTAGCAGTCTAGACCCCAAAGATTATGCATATATAGTCGTAGAAAAGTTATACATCAAAACTTGACAAAATGTAGCACACGAATGTTGAAATGAATGTGAAAATAACTTTCGTACGTAAAATAACACCTGCATGTGCAGTATGAACCAACGGAGACATGTTGCCAATAGTTGGTGGACAGTTTGGCACGATGCCCTAAATTAATGATTCGTCCTTTATCTAACTCACCAAACTATTCGACTTCCAAAGTTCCTTTAGTATGTAGTAAAGCACTCTTTCGAATCTTGTTACAGTTCGGAACTAAACAAATCTCGTAACTAGACTGCGGATTGTTTATGTAAAATATAAATTGTCTGCACCAATTGCAAGGAACAGGTACCACATAGACATTTATATCTTATCGTCATAATTTTAGTTAGTTTAAAATAATACAACAAAATACGATCTTGTAAACGTTTTGTTTGTGTTATATTTGATCTACTCATTTTTGTCATAAATATATAATGTTTACAGTCTATGCATAACATTCAGGATGAAGCAAAATTCAGAACCAAGCAGAATGATGTTGTAAATAATCAAATGAAATTATGTTTCAACTCTGTATCACGTTATTTCCGAGTTTCCATATGATGTATTAATTGAAGATTTTAATAAATTAGAAACTTCGATCCATTTTGTTAGAGGTTGAGACGAGCACAAAATCCGCAATTACTAAAATATAATCCATTTTTAGCCTGTAGATTTTACATAAAATGTCAAAAATGTCTAAGTACACCGTTACACTATCAGCTTATTCAAATTAACAGAAGAAGATATGAATTGTTGCGACACAGACGAAGCGCGTCCTTCCTTCGATGGTTGCTGGTGGGGGACAGTGGACGCTATGGTGGGGGCGATCTTGTCTCAATTGAGACAAAAATGCTCACCCCTGCGCTATAATATCATTGAATTCCAACATTTTCCATATAATCCCACGTAAAAAAATTGCAAAAATACAATTTTTAGCACTTTCTCTGCAATTCCGACAACTTGCAATTTTGTTACAAACCAATTTTTCCAACTTATCAAAAAATTTCAAATTGTATGGTCCAACATTTAAAAAGTTATCATCTTTGAAAGAGCGCCCGAATATCAGTGGAAGTTACTGTACATGCATATGTCACCACGACTCGCAAGAATATCGCAAATCCGTGGAGCAGAGTCGAATCCTCGTTGCCAAATAAAAACGTCCATTAAACTGTATCCAACCGGATCAGTTTATTTACGGCGTGAAACGAAGCGTTGTCCCTACCGGAGCGCATGATCCTAAAAAACCATAGCAATCCTGACGGGAGAGAATATCAAAGACATCACGGATCTGCCGGATTTAATACATCGATGCTATCCTCTCAGGTACATCTGTACTGGTATCGTCGTTTCTTGTGATACATACCACTGAAGTATATGATAACGCGAGAATGTCAAGTGCAACTACACGTACTACAGAATCTCCGGTAAGTGCATTCTCGATCCTTGCTAAAGGACCTGCTCCAACCCCTTATGTCCTCAATTATGTCATTATCGTGTTTGACTGTCATCTCGCTGTAGAACCTCGACGTTGCACTAAAACGGGAACGGAGGTGCAGAAACCTGACGCTCATTACGGTCTTCGTAAGATTCAAATCCACACTTCTTTTTGATTAGATCATCCCCTAAGTTCGTGCCGTTTTCCGAGTTAATTTTGTAAACATACATTTTAGTTTGTTTTAGGTATTTTCAGAATATTTACAGACATCTCCCCAACTCATAAACTTCGTGATTTCTCTACAAGATCTCGAATTTTACCTTCGTCTGTCTGAGGAGGACGCCCGGAACGTTCCTTATCTGCTAAACAAAAATTCCCACCTTTATGAACGTTGAAACCAATTCCTACAGGTGCGAGATGAAAGCGCACTTTTTCCGTAAACAGCACATATGTTGTTCGTGGCGATTATTACTGAACTTCCTTTCCGAAATTCATATAACACGAGATGCCGGAAATGGATACGCATTTCGCTCATGATTTTTCACTGCTAGGAATCGCTGTGTTCACTATTTCCCGATCTTATACCCACGAAAACCTTACTCTAGACTGTTCCCGAACGGCTACGCTTAAGCGCATTGGTCCCTTATCGCCGTAAAGTTTTTAAATCGACGCAGGAAATGTATACACAAAAGTCGGCACGAACTAATAGGATGACCTAATACTTCGCTGTAATCATGTTATAAACAATTCTCAATCGAACGCGATCTACAGGGTGAGACACTAACTATTGCCACTACGGTTTGTCGGTTTTTAAAAGAAAATTATGCAATTAGAAAACCGGTTTCAAATTTATACATAACAGTTATACATTAATCCGCTATAATGATTTTAATGTAATCAAAAAGTACACAGCAAGTTGTATATATGTGTACCGGAGAAAGGCCTGGCAACATTGTTATCTAGTACATTTCTTTCATTGGCTACAAAAACTGATATTATTAAGTTATCTGGACAGATATTATCAAGATTATATAAAGATTATTCAACAGAAAATGACCGCGATGTTAAAAAGAAGTGACGAAGAAGAAAGTCAAGACATATCTATTATGAAAAATGTTATGGAAATAGCAATAAATAAATATGTCGGAGTGTTCTACATGTGATACACATGTCACGCGACGTAGTAACTTGTTGAGTGTTGTAAAATATCGTCTATTGAAAACTCCTCCGAAACAGCAGTACTTTGTTCTCAATCCTACCATAACGCTGGTCCTCAAATAGCGTAGCAGCTAAGCCAGTGTACCCGAGGACGGATACAATATCAAGCCAGAAAATAACACAACGGCGAGATGACACCGAAAACGTCCCTTTCTTTACGGCTGGTAATAGTGTAACAGTCGAGGGCGACGCACGTAATGAAACGCCACGCAACGTAACCACCGCTATGACCAACACAAGTGAAGCTGAAACAGCCAGGAAAACGGTCCAATATTACGTTCCACAAACACGAGCTTGCTTTCTACCCGTTTTCGACCGCAAGCTCGTTACCGGTTCCCACGGCTTCTTCGCGCAACGTTTTTGCGTTCCAGTTTTCCTCCGGTTTCCCCCCTGTCAACGTGCTTTTCCTTTCCACAACTTCTTTTTCTTGCCGGATCCGCCATTATCGTGGCGAAGAGCGTCTCTTTGATGATGCCGCGATGATGAACACCGGTGTTGCCAACGACAGGTAATTGTGTCACTGTGTCTGTGTCGCTTTATCCAACACAACTTTCGAAGTCTACAATTTCATATTCATAAAAAGGAAGCTCATAGCCTGCTGGTGAACTGTCCAGTGTGTTTCGAGCATTGTCCTGTACAAGATTGCCGCTGGTTCAGACGCAATTAAGGAAGTATACTCGTTTTTCTAGGATTGCTAGGGTGCGGGGTGCGCGTTCTCATTTCTAGATAATACAAAAATTGGGTTTTTCAGTAGTCAAAAACGCTAGATAAAAGACCCGAGTGCACGTTGTATCGGGCATCCGCCCGAGCCCATAATTTCGGGTTAGGTAATTTCCAGCCAGTAATGTAGAAATAAGAAGAGCAGTATTTTCTAAACTATTAATAGAGTCTGTAAATGTCCACAGACTTGACTACGCTGTTAAAATCTATATATGTAGCTCGGCTAACTATAAATTACAACAAATTTTCATTCTGACGATTATTTATAGATGCTGTGCGATACCATATTTGCGGCACAGTGAATCATAAGCGCAGACCACGGTCATAAAATTTGTCACGGTTACTCTGGTAGAAATAACGTGAACAGCGATTTTATTAAATTATGTTAAAATACCAAAATTCAGGAAGGATGAATTAAAAGACATTAAAATTTTGCATTTAATTACTTTGATATTCTAATTTTATATTTCCATTTTTACACCTGAAAACACTACCCAACGATAGAAATGATAATTACTTTGTTTTATACTTTGATTAAATAACTTTTTATTGATAATATGAATTATCAAACATAATTAATATTAATATTGATCGAGCACTGATATCAATATTTTATAACAATTCCTGATTAATAAACTTTTAATTGTAATGTTTTATTTATTTGAAAGATACGATTAATGTACATACAATTTAAAACTATTTAATAACTTGAAGAGGTAAAACGAGTAATACGAAACATTACATATCAATTTAATCAGCAATCATTATGAACAATCAATTTAATTCATTTATGATAATTAACGAACGCACATACAAACCGTTAAAATGACAAATCATTATCTCAATTAAACTTTACATATGACAAATAATAATTAATTGTCCACATCATCTGATTGCTCTTATAAATGTTATTTTATAATAGAACAAACGAATAATTATATAGGATGAAGATTTTTAAAACTTTTTTATTATTTTTACAACTTTTAGTATATTCTCTACAATTCCGACCAATTGCAAATTTTTAAAAAACTTCTTTTCGCATCCTGTAGTAAACTAATTGCTCTAGCTCCCCAAAAAACTTTAAATCGTAGGTACAGTCCAATATTAAAAAAGTTATCGGTTTTTTTAGAGAGCGTCCGAATATTAATGGTGTAAGGAAGATCATGTGTGTGAAAACGAAAGTACAAAGCTTGCAGAAAATTGTATGAGAGCGAAGAGGGGAGTGCTTGTCAAAGCCGAAATACAAGACGACATAATAAAATATATTTGTATAAAATGCACTCCAAATTCAACATTATGCGAATCAATTTCACCTTTTTGTAAACCAATTCAACCTTCTGCAAGTTAATTTCATCCATTAAGAATATTTTAAATTACTTATTTATATAAATTAAATTATATACTTATTTCTCGACACACGTCATCGGTGTCATTCCTGCGAGGGAATCGTAAGATTCAATACTTAATACGCTTCAATCAATACATATGTACTTTCATTTTTAAAATGTATTAATCAGAAAATGGTTGCAATGAATATACATATTTACACACAGGTTTCACTCAGTACAAAGTTAATGAATTGTTAATTACTTTTAAATAAGTATTTGATGCATATCTTTGCAATACATAAAATTTGGAATTTCTTAACAATTAACTTACATTCGGTTTGATTTTTTTCACAAGAACTTACTTAAAAATGCTTTATTTGTAAAAGGTTGAAATTGACTTGCAAAAGGGTGAAATTTACTACCAAAAGGGTGAAATTGATTCGTAATAAGGTTTATTTGACTTGCAAAATATATAGAAAAGTACTATAGAATAAATAATAGAATATAAAATACTATAGAAATAAAAATTGTAGGGACGTCCGAATATTTTTGCGAACGACTGTAAGTGAAAGCAGACGATGCGCACTCTTTCGTAGCTGATAATTAACTGAAGAGTATAATCCAACGAATTTTTTGTTCGCAGTTTTGGGCTGCTTACGTGCCGTGCGAATCCCAGCATCTCAACGCGGTCCAGCTGACTTTGGAGCAGGTGGACCTCATTAAGAGGCTCATAGAGAAGTACTCGCAACACATGCAGTTCGCTGCATCTTCAAGGGGTGGGTATCTTTCACAATTATCTGAAACGAGTCGTTGCACACGGGCCTGAACTGCGCGCGCGACACAGAAACGTTCCTTTCTTCCCCCCTTTTATCTCCATCTCTTTTTGTCCCTTTTATATGCGAGAAAACAGCGCTCCCATTAAACACGACTCGTAAATTCCGGTGGAACGCAAAACTTTGCTTGTTCGCCACCGCGCATCGGTAGTTTCGGTTCGATGGCCGACACTATTTCTTGTCGATTCAACAAAACGGCTTCGCTCTAAATAGATTTTCGTTGGAACTCTATATCGAGTCGTGTTATAGAGTTTCTTGAACTCCGAACGATTTCCTCGGCGATTTTCATTCGACTGCAATAATCCCGGTTTTTGAATCTCTTGAAATATCATTCGTTCGTGCCGCAATGAGTGTGCTTAATGCGCTGTTTGCTAGGTCAATATAATTTTCACTGTTCATTAATTAAATCGTTCCTTCCATCGAGCCATTTAATGGCGCAAGTCAAAACAGTTAATCATTGGATAATGAGGAAGGATATTACGTTTGTCTTATGCAAGCCATGTTAAAATCATATCAAAATTATTTTATGTAATGACGATTTAACCTTTGAAATATCCGAACAGTCAAGCTTCTGCAATTATGTACTAATGAAACGCAAAATTTGCTCCCAATACAATTTATAAAAGTTTTAGTAGATAAATTATGTTGCTCAATACCGTTTATTTCTGATAGATGTTATCACATGTTGATTCATTATAAATTTTGATCGTGAAATTTAGAAATGAAATTCCAGTTCACGTCGAATTAATTGCACAAACATTTACTAATTTTGTCGTATAATTAATTTAAACCAGAATATATTATTATGCATTTCATAATCAATTCAATTCAAAATATTATTATGCATTTTGTAATTAATTCAGTTCAAGATAGTATTTCAAATTTAATAATTAATTCGCTTCAAGATAATTATATTAAACAACTATAAAGTTATTAGTCGGATTAATTTGTTAGTTTCGAAATTCCCATTAAAATGAAAAAAAATTATTAATCGTAAGAGAGATTTGAGAACACGTAACCTCTACCGCCCTCGCTAGCATAGCTATTGCGATATGATTAAGAAATGAACTACATATACCAATGAAATTTCTGGATGTCATAAAATTAAATGTTAATTATCTTTATTGTCAAAAACGCTCAGACATGGGTCTGCTTATTTATGCTCTAGATTCACTAGAAAAAGTTTCATTAAAATCAACGACCCCTGTGACCTCTCCTTGTGAGTATTTTAAATGGATGTTATTTTCAGAGATCATGGAAGCCCACAAAAAGGGCAGAATAGCATCCCTAATCGGAGTGGAGGGTGGACATAGCCTAGGAAGTAGTTTAGCTGTTTTAAGAACATTGTATCAATTGGGTGTACGGTATCTCACACTCACTCACACTTGTGACACACCGTGGGCGAAAAGTTCGTCGGTAGAAGGCAACGACGGAGAAGGTAAATATAATGAAACGAAAAGCTAATCGTACTTCTTCCAAATTCAAAAAATCACCACTACAATTTCATGCAAAAAAAAGGAACAAAAACATTAAAATAAACATGAAAAATCTTGGTAATATCTTGTAGACCAAACATATGATAGCAAGATTGGAAATTGATGAATGAAAGAATTGTCCATTTTCGCATATGACACTTTCGGTGCCCAATGTAAAATATGAAAAATGTCTTTCGTTAATATAAACAAATATTGTTTCTCATTAACATAAAGTATGGACGAAAGACAATTCTTTTATTCATAATATGCTTTGCATCCAACAACACGTCATATAAAACAGTGTAACCATAATTCAAGAAAATCCGAATTTATGTCACAGCCGTGATTTCCAATAGAAATAAAGAGAAACAAAAATACAACGGCTGCCGTACGCATATTATACTTTACAATAAATAAAGCTGGTGTTTCAATATTGTCGATGGAACTGATGAAATAAATTTCACAATTAAAATGACGAATAAATGCGAACCTTTGCCAAAACTGATTTCTCGATATTAACACGTGCTTCAGTTATTCGAACCCAATCCGTATAACTTTGGAATTGGTTCCAGCATGTATCGATCATTCTATGTATACACAGAACGTGTAAATCAAATAAATTGTTGGGAATGTGGCGGCGCGGCGTGACAGTTCGAACATGTTAAGAGTCATGATCCCCATTGTGCTGGAACAATAAACGTGAACGATTGTAAACATGGACGAGAAAAAAAGTGAGATTCTATTTTGTTTCAGGAGGCGGTCTGACCGCGTTCGGGAAAGCAGTAGTCAAGGAAATGAATAGGCTCGGAATGCTGATAGACCTTAGTCATACAGCGAGGGCTACCATGAGGGACGCTTTAAGGACCAGCAGAGCACCCCTCATTTTTTCTCACTCTTCGGCCTTTGCCATTTGCAATTCCTCGAGAAACGTACCCGACGACATTCTAGAGCAGCTGGTACGACACCCACGTCTTATACTAAACTCTACACCCCCAGCCAAAAGATAGCGCACATGGGCTGGGGCTACCGAAACATCGCAAATCCGTGTACCGAATTTTGCGGGGTCGTAAATCCCGTTTCGCTTGCTTGCGACGATACTCGGGGCTTTGGCGAGGTTACAGAGTAACAGAGTTGTGATGAATTAGAATTGCATTATTTCACGAATTATAATTACAAAATAATTCAATTACATTGTATTCGATCATTTCGTAATTCGAAATTCAGTTATTCAATTAAATTATGATGTAATTCGTAATTCTGGCCTATTATCCAATTAAATTACAATGTAATTCGTTCTTACAATTGAAATACAATTACAAAGCACAGTGTAATTATGGATTATAAATAACAAGAATAAGTGGTGGAAGAAGAAAAAGATTAGTATCAGTGATGAACAGGATTATTCATAAATTCATATTGTGTGATCAAGAATAAACTTATTATTATGTACGTTCGTTGCAGAAAAGAAATATAAATTGTAGAAAGACATTAGACACTATTTAATAAGAAAGATCTAAAACAAGAACGTTCCTCATGTGACACTAATCACTTATGCGGTCATATTCACTGATGGCACACTCATATCAGCAAGTTTTTAATTAGATTACTAAGATTGTTTCATTTTGGAAGGTTGGTCAACGTATGAGAAAACGTCCTCATAAACATAAACATAAAATTGAATTGTCTTTCAATTGGAAACGGAAGAAACACGGCGAGTAATGAGTAATTGAGTAATTTAATTTATATTGTATTTCAATTACATTTTATTTAAATTTCTTTGTAATTTTTTTTACTTTGGTAATTAGCAATTAGTGAAAAGTTCGAATGGTGTAATGCAATTACAATACAATGTAATTAAATTACAATCTATTTAAATTAGCACAGCTCTGCAGAGTAACAACGCCTAGTCGAAATGAGTTTGATTTGTGTGGAAGACAACACTTTAAATATATTTTAAAAACTTAACAATATACATATACAACGTTTGAGCTTGTGTTAAACTAGTTGTGACATCGGTAGGTATATCAACCATAGGTAATCAACCATATTTAAGAGTTTATATTTAATTTTTATATTTAATGTTTGTCGTGTCTACTATACGTTGCTCAGTTAATGAAAGGCGCGAGACAAATTGTAGGGAAAATGAGGGCCCACACACTTTCCCTCTAAGCGTGGCGTTTTCCCTTCTCCCTCGAGGATAGATAATTATCCCGACTCGGTTGAGGAGATTTCAATGGCTCGAAGCATTTACCACCAACGATTCCTTTCTATTTTCGGGATGCTGTCCTCCGTTACAGGGTCTCTCGTCGCACAGTCCTCGTTAAGGGCAATTAGTAAGACGTAAAATTGAAAGATCTAACAGGTGTTCTCTATGAAAGTCTTTTAAAAACTTCTTTACCATTGATCTAAATATCACATTTTTTTGTAAAACATAGCAGCTGTTCTCACAGTCACTAAAAAACATGTTCTATGTACAGGGTGGCTGAAAAGTTCCCGGAATTTTTTAAAGCATCTCAGCAGCATAAAAATACCGCACAAACGGCGGCCAAACATCCTTTCCCCAAAATCCGGGAAACAGCTCTTTGCAGACGACGATGGTGGATTCGGCGGAATGCGCCGGCGCGGCGCCCAGTCCTGCTGAAGCGTGAATTCGCCCTGGTCGAAGTTTCGCGTTGCCCACGGCTTTAATTCCCTCCGGAGGACACGTTCCTGATACTCGGCGGCGTTGATTTTTACGTTTCTCGGGATGAACACCAGTGGCGTCTTCCCGGTAGTGCAGATATCTACCGGGCCAAGCCATGACCGAGGCTGGAAAATGGCTGCGGCCGACGGTTTTCGCGGCCAAAATCTTCTGCTGGCCCTTCTTGAGCAGCTGGCGGTAATTTTGGCGGTTGTGTAGGGCCGTAAAAATTTTCTCATCCGTAAAAAGAACCTTCTTGAGGCGATCACCAGCGACCATCGTCGGGAATTTTAGAAAGCGGCTCCGCAAATGTATCGAATCAAAAGGAGGCAATTTCGAACATTGGTTGTAAATGTTTTTGGTTCATTTCATTGTTAATGAATTAATACAACTTATTATTCGATCAAGTGTGTGGATTCATTCGTTTGTGCGCTATTTTTATGCTGCTGAAATGCTTTAAAAAATTCCGGCAACTTTTCAGCCACCTTGTATACTGTTCTTCATAAATTTAGAGTGCTCTCCAGCCTTAAAAGAAACTTGAATTTTGAAGAATGTCGATAATATGATTACAACAAAACAGACACGTGCGCACACATGGTACACATGCATAATCTTCAAACTGCTCTAAGTTACTGAGTGATAGTACATACAACCGTGAAATCATGTTTATTAAAACTAGAAGACTTTAGTAGGACCACAAAATTCAATATGGAAGATGTTCCACGACCTCACCTAGTGCTGCCCGACATAAGCTCCAGAATTTAGGGCACTTTCACCACTCTGCTTCTACAAGTTCTCCAACTCCGCTTCCATTACCTCCTCCATTGTTTCCACAGTGTTTCTTCATCGTTTAAGTACTACACATAGAGAAGTCGTAATTCTTCACTTTCCTCGCTCTTCCAATTTCGACAGTTTTTCTGCAGTAAAAGTTGAAAGCATTTGATCATTATGGTCTGTTTTTCAAAAGGAACTCGACGTACAGGGTGTCGCAAAATTATATATCGCGGCCCGGTCCCATGGAAATCACCGACACAATTTTCACCGATTCCAGATTTGACCGGCACTAATTTTGACCGACAACGCAACGTCTTTAACCGACAACGACTTTGACCGTCGACGAATTAAACCGACAACGATTTTAGTCGACTCACTTTTAACATATTTAATTTCTACCAATGAACCATTAGTATTTGGCTGACATGTTGTACACCACAAGTTTGCACATTGACTTGGGTATACAGATTTAATTTTGAAAATCGCTTTGATTGAACCTAGTTGTAGTTTTAATCAAATTTAGATTTGTGAGAGCAATGAGTCAACAAACCCCGGTTGTGGGGTTAGTTGACATATCTAATGGCGTAGTTGACTGAACAGTTACTTTTAAGTGGTTAAGAAAAAATAATAGTAATAACAATACTTTTTTTTACAAGACACAATATTGTATGCCCATCACTAGACATGAGTCTGCTAGTTTTTGCTCTAGATTCGCCAGAAAAAGTTTCATTAAAATCGACGACCCCGCTACTATGACCTCTCCTCACGAGTGACTTTTCTAATATTCGAACAGTCATGTACAGTAGTTTGTTAATAAAATTACGATCGATGAAACACAGGGACTGCAGATATCGGCAAGCTTATCTAAAAGTGAGACACGCAGTTTAGCCAGACGCGGTTACGCGGGAACATTGCAGTAGATTCGGTCGAAGTACGTGCCGCAGTAGCTGCGGTCAGAAACTGCGGCGTGCAGGAGCTGCGGTTAACGTCTGAGGCTTCGAACGGACGAAAACTGATTCGCTTTTTCATCAATCATCGCTGAACGATATTACTATCGACGTTCTGTCTGCCACCGAAATTCGCGAACGTGAAATATTAACATCTATCGGCCTGGTCATTCTGATAGCAAAACTACGAGGGTCGGTCAATGAGTAAGTTACGCCCCCGCACCTCTTCAAACTTCCATTCCAAAACGAAATACTTCGTTGCTATAGTAGTAGGTTATCCGGAAAGTTTCTTTCGCAAACGTTAACACAATATCTACTGACGATTGTTCCATAATTGTTTGAAGTTTCTGGCCGATGGTTGAGGACTTTTCAATGGATCCTTAAACAGCAATTCAATGATAAACTAGCAACTCACCCTCAATAACGTAATCTAATAATTTCCAACGTGAACCAGCTTTGCTGTCCGAATAATATCAGAACTGCAAAGTGCCCATGTTATTGATTAGCATTCATGAAGTGTTCATACTGCCGCAAATATTTATAGTAGCAGTTGCACTACTGACAACCGCATCAATAAATAAATAGCAAGGTTAGAAAGAAAGAAAGAAGAACGCATTTTTAAGGAAAAGAGAAACAAAGAAAAAGGGACTTAAAACTTAAAATTGAAAGTGAAAAAAGGAAAATTAAAATGGGTACCTTTGTGCTGAGAAAGATGTTCAAATGAAACATAACAAATTTTTTTGCATTGTCAAAATTATAGAAGACATTCTGGTGGTCACATTTAAGTGAGATACCCTGTATCTCAATGTTTTCGGAAAAAGACAACTTGCTTATTGACCGATCCAAGCATAAACTTGTTCAAATAAACTAGCATATTGAACCCCGGCTTCGTATCTTTGTAACTAACTGATCGTATATTTCTTTGTAGGCTGCTAACCGTGGACTGGTGATGGTAACGTTTTATAATTATTTCGTAAAGTGTGGCACGGAGGCAACCGTATCCGACGTCGCCGAGCATATTTACTACATTAAGAACTTGATTGGCGTGGACCACATCGGTGTCGGTGGTGACTTCGACGGTATCAACAAGTACGTATTTTATATGTACAGGGTGTCCCGCATACAATGGACAACCGATTAGGAAACAATTCTACCCGCAAACGTGAGACGAAACCGAAGAATACAATTTTTTCATTTGACTTATAATGTAATCTAATAGTTTCATTTCTATGCTTTGTTTTTACGGCACAATTACTGAAAATCCTATTAATAAGCTTCCGGTAGGTAAAGTGTTAAGTATCCGCATACTTATGGACAGAAGTTGTATTTTCCATCGACTTAACAGTTTCCCTCGAAGGAGGTGAACCTCAATTTGAATTTGAAACATTACGAGTCGTGATCAAATTTGAGTTGTAAGTTTAATTAAGGGAATTCTGCACGGCTCTAATTAACCTTTTCGCTGCGGCAGTGTTACCTCGAAAAGATTTATCGCCCTATGGGTGCACCGGGACCAGCGTACACCTTCCTGTGGACAGAATTTACTGGTCGCATCGTGAAATTTATCGTATCTGTACAAGTTATTGTAAACCGGCGAACGGGGAATTAATGGCCCTCGAAATCTAATTATACGATCATAAATTCTTTTTCTTGTTTGTTGAAAAACATGGCGGCCGTTTATCTGTTTGAGGTACTAGCTTTTAATAGGAAGTCTATTGTTATCGAGCGGAAGAGTTAATCCGATTTGATTAATATATCGTGCGATCCAATGGAGATCGCGTTGGCCAATTAGAATAGCTATTCTCTCTGTTTACAAAGAGAGTTCAATTAATCTTGCTTGGAACGAATCTCAAAAGGGAATACTCGCCCTCATAAAAATGCAGTGAAATACACGTATAAATAGAAAATTTATTAATGTATTTATACATGGCGATTCAACAAAGTGTGCCACCTAAATTACACGTAAACTATTTTGTATCTGAATAGACTGATTGGAACGAAAATTGTGTGGTTTCAAGAGTAGAATATATAATATGTAATAATTAGTTTCATAGTTTGATTCTATTTTGCTTTGTTATCGAGATATGACGGTCACCTTGAGATTGTTTATTTTAAAGGATAAACTTTAATTTCGCGGTTGAAGAGAGACTTGTACCCTGAATAAACTGCCGAGATATACTTTATAAATGATTTTTAATGCAATTGATGCTCAATATGTTCTTCATTAAAAGAACCCCGCACTATCCCGGTAAAATCAGTTGGATTTTTCATATGTTGTAGCTTATGATCTACCGAACAAAAGATGTAATGGGCACAAAGCTCAATAATGGACAGTTATCGAGTTATAATCGGTCAAATATGACAAATTCGAGCTGCCGATAAAAATTATGGAAAAAGTTATCGTCTTTTTAGAGCGTCCGAATATTAATTCGAGACTCACTGTATTTTTATACTGTAACCTGTAACATACAATTCCGCGAGGGAGAAAGTGGATAAAAAGAAAGATGAGAATAGTTACTTCAGAATAGTTACTACAGAAGTGTAATCGATTTTGTTAACAGAACACCACGAGGTCTCGAGGATGTCTCCAAATATCCAGAATTGTTCGCTGAACTCCTTCGAAGTGGGAACTGGAACGTGCGCGACTTGAAAAAAGTTGCTGGTCTCAATTTGCTGAGAGTCCTCCAACAGGTTCGAATGCTGCCATTCTTTTAGGAAATATTGCAACGATCCTTCGTAAACAAAAAGCGAAACCAAAGAACAAACTATTTCCCGACTTCCTTTCAATCGTGTGAATTGAACTTCGTAAAGAATTGTTTTGAACTTCGAAAATTTAATTTGGAACTCATCGAGTCGACCAATCTATTGGAAAAGGAAAAGTGTTGCGAGATGGTGCGTTATGATGACCAAAAGACGTTCGGACTTTTCAAACTGTCTCTGCAAAATTTTCACCATTTTTGTAGTGAATTTGCACAATTTCTATGCGCTGCTCGATCGTGTAGTTCTCCATGGCTAAACCTCAATATCTCCTGATGCCAATTGTCAAAAATTAGTACTCTATGTTCGCCACAAAGAATATGAAATGTCGGGTGAAATGTAGGGAGATATTTTAGAGGGTATGGGCCCGGTACATTCGAGAGTACCGTGTCGAGCTCCACAGTTTCCTCCCAACCGTCATCTTAAGGGGGATTGTCAGTGCGTTAATGCATTTTTTCCTAACAGTTCTTAAACTTAAAAAAAAACATTTAGCATCTCTAATAAAATGCGATAATCTACTGAAAAGATAGTCGTCTTAAGCTTTTGTCCGCTACTGTACTCCGGCGAGTATTTCAATGCAATAAAACGAAAAGTGAAAGAATTTGAATTTTTCTTGTGCATGAGCAATATATCGAGGCATTACTGTACCGCGTTATAAAATCCTTGCTTGTGTCTTTACTTACGGAAATGTGTTTCAGGTGGAGGATGTGAGGGACGAGATGAGAACCTCAGGAATAATGCCATCCGAAGAATACCTTCAGGATTCACCTGACACAACCGGCAGCTGTGCGCTCGATATCAACTCCGTGCCACGAGTGATGGAAGTTTGATCGTTCTATCGATTCGCCCTGTTTCGCGATTGCGTGCGAATCGCTTCTTCCTGATCATCTCGCTGTCCCGTTCTCTCGACAATCGAATGGGACATACTCGCGATTAGGATCGGGAACATTCGTGGGCGATCATCGGTGGAACGGCCGACCGTTGCTGGACACTCGCGACACCCGCCCACCTGCACAGTCTGTCCCTTTTAGATGCTCAATCAGAATAACATTAAAGAAAGGAACCTACCTCGAACGAAGTCTCGCGGAGACGACACATGGCTTCGAACACCTAATTTGCTCGACCATAGATTTCGTTGTTTAGATCACAGAATCGCGCGGAATTATTTTTTAATTTATCGCGCCGTAAACACGACTGCCTTGTAACTGTTCGAACGACTACACATCTGTGCTAATAATCGCCCTTCAAACGATCCGCTCTTCTTACTAATTTCCTTTTTAATCCTTTGACGGCGGAACCTGGGTCTAGTTTCCTCCTCTTCATACTGAAATGTTTTGGTTAATAAAGTTTTTTTCGTATTTTGGAAAACAGCAGAGATAATGATGTGCTAATACGATTTAAGAAATTGATAAATAAAGCTGTGTTCTCAACGGCATCAATTATACAAGGTGTGTTTTACATCTAAGAATAAGTCGAAGAAATGGAATAATATTATTCGTTTGAGGCCTCGTTTTCGAGAAAATTAAGTTTAAAAATCCATCGGATTCGCGTGCTTTTGTATATGCAGGAAGTAGAATTGGTCGGGCATGATCAGACGCGTCAGAAGATTGCTATTTAATAGATCGCGTATGCGTTACATTTTCAAACTCGATTTTCCCGAAAACGTGGCGTCTAACGAAAAAACGTCTTTGTGTTAGACTTATTGTTACATGTAAATTATCCGTTGTGCGGTTGTACCACCGATATAACAAATTATACAAATTAAACAAATCCACTTTCTATTTCTCTCGGAGAAAAGAATTTCTACGTAAAAAAAGTTATGGTCACAAAATATGATTCTAGAACTAACACTTTGTAGTTCACTATCGTTCGAACAATTACAACTGAAAGACTATTCTCTATTGTATACAAAAACTGTAGGGAGACACTGAAATTCCAATTATTTTGTATCACTACATTGCGAATCCATCCTGTGCCATAAGCAAACAAGAAAGAATTAAGAAAACCAAAATTAAATAAAGATCAATAGAATTATTATTTTACCTTTAGCTTGAGAACTTGTTCATTAAACGATTGGTTGTCTTTATTCAGCTTTTATACAAAATAAGAATCGTATAAAAATCGCATAAAACGCTACGGTATATTTGTCAGATATAAAGATACTATCCAGGTGCATTTGGAAGTGCTATGTATAGAATTAATGAACAAAATCACAATACAGTAAGGCCTTGATCTAAGAAAAAACCCTCGGGTCCGTGCTGTTTCTTAAACCCTGTGATTCTACTATTTCTTTGTGACGCACTACATACCGTCTATTAAGCCACTAAATACAGTTGAAATCATATCGTGTTTATTATATATAATATTATATATTATATATTGTTTATATATTGGTTGGGGAAAAAGTTTCTTCGTATTTTAATGCAGGAATTAATCAAACTTTTTCCATATTTTAAATGAAGTTTATTAAATCAAGTATGTGCCGTTTTGACCGACCACATTTTGCCATTTTTGAGGTAAATCCGTAATCCCATCATTGTAGAACTTCTGTGATTTCTGGGCGAAAAACTGTGACACTCAGGAACGGTGCACTCGGGACGGTATACGGCGCAGCGACGGGAAGATATTTTGCTTTCTGATTCGAAAAAAACGTCGACTTTCCAAACTTGAAAGGGTGGTTTCTCAAAATAAAAGTCTGCTCTATCGCGTGGTATAGTTCGATTTTTAAACATGTTTAAACAATCATAATGTATTAATATTGGATATCACTGTATTCGGTAAAATCTACAGAATCTTTTGCTGCAAAGAACAATTCAATATCTTTTATAATAACATCACCATATTTGTTTAAAGTTAAGAAATATGTTTTTTTCAAAGCCATGTTCCTCAAAAACTGGTCGTATAAGAGTAAAATTACGGACAGATTCGGAATCAGCGCAAAAAACCCTATAGGAAGGACCCAACAGTCATTAAGGAACAAATTTGGTGTCAGACAGTGAAATTAGTGCATGTCCCGTTTTACAGAATAAAATAAATGGTCACGTGAAGTATGCCCCGCAGTGGAGGAGACATTCGTTTTTCGTGGATCCTACAGTCTCCATTTTCTTAGATCAAGGCTTTGCTGTTCCACAAAAAATCTCTGAATCCATGGTGTAATTGAATTCAATCCTGTTTGTTTGTTTTTTTCAAGAAACAAGGAAATATTCACATCGGCCAATAATAACAATCAATCATGTATACCTTGAGAGACCAGATAAAGCAAAAAGGACGATCGAGACAATATAGAGGTCTTTTCTAAACTGTGGCACTCCTGTATTATAAGAAAAGAATAATTGTGTGTAAACCCGGCTGTGTATCTTCATACGTCTTCCCCTATCTCCCTTTCATTGCACCAAAAAAAAGAACACATGCACTTTTAGCATCGACATTGGACAAATCAGAGTGAGCACCCAGTTAAAAGAGAATGTTAAGCTCATCCGGAAAATCATCGCAATCGTTTCAGGAAAGCAGGATAAGTGTCGGGAGGAAACATATCGGATACGATGAGGAATATACTCGGAGGCTCGGATTAGTGCAATGAAGCCATCTTTAATTCGTTTTAATATTCAATGGGTTACGAGAGTTTTGATCTGATTTAAGACTGGACCAAGTCCAGCGTGTAATCATGAATACCGCTCAATTTAGTATTTATAAAACAAATATATTATTACTATTACATATTTGGTTCTTGTTATGTATTATCTACCCAGGTCCAAAGTGATCCATAGTTAATTACACAGAAAATAGACAGACGATATAGTTACTTTAAATCTATTCAGGATACACACGTTATTAATATTAAAAAGGAAATAATGACTAGACAGCGAATTTTATATAGTATATTTATGAGAAAAATATGAACAGCTGTAATTTAAAACAGTAAAATCATTAGAAGAATTTATAAATACTATTATATTATTTTCAATCTATTGAATATATGAAGACAGAAAATCATTTTCTATTTCAATCCAATTTGTCGCAATCCAGGTAGACAATTTTTATTTTACATAAGATCTGCTGTCTAATAATGACAAAACACTAAGGAAGTTATTTAGGATATTCATAAGGTTTTTTTTTAAAGTAAGTTGCACAGCTTATGACCTATTCGATTTCGCGATGGTGACAATTTTTAAATAAATATGAATATTCAATTATTTTATTTTCAAATTTTTATTTGCGCAATTAATTGATCTTTCGTTTGAACATTCTGGAACAAAGACACCGAATAAATTAACGTCAAAAAGCTATAATCTCAACGATTTACTTAGATCAAATATTAATTTAATTACCATGTCAAGATATGCTCCAAACTTAGATTCGTACTTTAAAAATACCATGCTATAGGCTTCTCTATTGTTTCATTTATACAATGATTAGTAGACAGCGGATTCGATGCATTCATGATAAAAATCAGTAGGCGAAACTTACAACAGCAACAGCATTTAGAAAATAAAAAATATGAAGACGGTATCTTCGATCAATTAAAATTATCTACACAACAAATAAATCTTATTCAGCTTCATTTCCATGCAAATATTTTATTTTGTATAAAGATCCGCTGTCTAATGATTAATAACACTGAATAAGTATAACAAGGTTCAAATTCTACAGCTTAATATGCGGAATAAATAAAAATTAGTTCATTATTACAAATGAAATATTGTTGTAATTGAAAAGGGAACATCATCGAAAATCATATCACGGTCCTCTCTTATTGAAAATTCAAAGTCTTTCAGAACCAACGACAGTAATAATATTTTATAGATTGAAACACTTTATAACGATGACATTCAATAATAATTGAACTTAATAATTATATTGAAACGAAACAGAAATTCCATACTCATATGTAGTAATTGATTCGAAAATGATGGTAATATGTTGAGAAGTCAAGGATATTCATTGCATTGATTCGTTCCTTACTGTATACGCATAGTGAAGGACACCTATTGATCATCTGTTATCATTTCCATATGGAAAAAGGCCTCGAACGTGTAAAAGACGAAACTTTGTTCACAGTGTAGATAACCCTTCGATAAGAACTAAATAAGTCAAGTTGCTCACAGGAAACGAACGTCACTAATGTAATCGAACATACGTGCGTGTTTCTCGAATCGTAATATCGGGTGTAATCTATCACTTGTACGCACCCACCATTCTCCTCAACAAAGTATCATCTAAAAATTTTCGACGGGTCATCAGAAACTGCTGGGGGTCGACACCCGTGATCCGTTCAATGTTTCTTGTATTCTCCGACGCCATATTCGACCCCCACGGTTTCTGCGTGTCGCCGTTCACCTATCTGTGTCTCGTGTGCACTTATTACAATGATCCATGCGAATTAAACCTTCAAAACAAATGAAAAGATTCGATTTACTACCGCGAAATTCGTATGGATTGTACCTAACTTCTATGTAAGGAGTGGGTAAGGAACTTTAGAATATCAAAAATTCCGTTGTACCTTCGCAGCGGGTTCTATGAATAAATGTTTCTATTGTATACTTGTCATATTCTTTATTACACTTCAGCCTGTCCTGTTCTCCATTAACACCTTGTCTGCAGAAAACCTGTTAATACTCTTTCATATCTGAGTTAACAGATAAAAATGTTCTCTTTACCCCTTGCCATACGATTTATTTTACGGTTTCAGTGATTAGAACCTTTTTGTAAATTAATTTCACCTTTTTGCAAATCAAATTGAACCTTCTGTAAAACAAAATTTCACCCATTAGGAATATTTAAAATTAATTATTTATTTCGATTAAATTACATATCTATATAAGACTCAATACCCAATACGCTTCAATAAATACATATATGTAAGTAGTTTCATTTTTAATTTTCATTTTAAATTAATCAATTGGTAATTTCTTTTAAATAAGTATTTCATGTGGATCTTCGCAATGAATAAAATGTTGAATTGTCCTAACAATTAATTTACATTTGATTTGATTCTTTTTCCAAAGACTTACTTAAAAATACTTTATTTATAAAAGGTTGAATTTCATTCGCAAAAGGGTGACATTGATTTGCAAAAGGATGAAATACAATATCTAATAGGAACGTCTGAATGTGTCTCATAATTGCATCGATACGTTCTATTTAAATCGATACTAACAAGAGATGTGAAAACGAGGGCTAATAGTTACACAAATAATTCCTGGTGAACGTTAACCCATCGAAAAGTGATGTACAGGCTACCAATGACTGACGTAACATAGATCAACGTGTAACAACGCGTGTGATGCTGAAAGTTTCGATTTACGCGGGTATTTGGGTGCTCACAATACTTCTGTCGGTCGTTTCCGCTAGCATAACCACAAAGAACAACATTGTAAGCAGTACTAACAATTCCTGGCATTACCATCACGATAATCATTGCCGCCGAAATACTGGACAGCTGGGAAATGCTACCTACCATACTCTAAGTTTCAAATACATTCTACAAGACTTGAAACATTCTCCGAACGAAACGGGCACTCTCGATTCATCCTCGACTGCATCATTCAAGAATTGCAACGGAGATTATTCGACAAATGGATTAATTGAAAGTCCTCATAATACCACGAGGTTATTTGTTGCTTCGAATGACACACTGCCAGAATTTCTAAAATCGCATCGTCATCCTGACTATTTATGGAAACGACGAACTCTGTGTTCGCTTTCGGACCAAGGACAGTCTCCTTACCGGAGAACCTTATCAGACTACAACGATCCAGTTCTCATAAACGACTTCGAAGACCCAGATTCGTTGAAGACACTCGTGCGAGTGAAGAGAGCAGAAACGAACCTGGATTCTCCTTCCGCGTACCAACAAAATTATTTCAAAGACCTGGCCGACTCGTTCCCTCAGAGTTCGTACGACTATGTCGGTGAAAACGACGACGGTGACGTGTCGATCGACGCGAAACGAGAAACCAATTTGCTGGAATATTTTGCCGACGACCGCCCCGTAGAATTGAATAGTAGGGAAGCTGAGAAGAATTTGAACTCTGAACTTTCATCGCGTGGCAACGACGAATCCGACGGAGACCAACTTTCCGGTGAGAAAAAGCCGTTTTCGGCCGAGAAGGTTGCCGACGATAAAGAAACTAACGCAGGATTCGCAGTCCCGACCGAAGATCGTGCGTCATCGAAAGAATCCATCGAAACAGTGAATCAACAGAATTCGGGTGCCGTTCTCAAAGATCCCACAGAATTGGTTCGCAGAAAGCGAAACAATCGTGAAAGAGCTGAAAGAAAGAGGAGGTTGGAAACACAAGATTCGGCGAAGACAAACGAGGAGAATTTCTCGGGCGACGAAGCCGAGAAACCGTTGACAGAAAAGAAACAGCCAGCCAGTTCGGACAAGTTGGAGGAATCGGACGCACAGTGTCGGAAACCTTCGAGCTTGGCTATCGCCGATTTGAAGGCGGACCTGCTGCGCATCAAGAGGAAGGCGAAGAACGAGCGCCGCGAGAAGAGCTTCAAATCGAAGAAGAAAAAGAAACACGCGTCTAAGAAGCACAACGATCCGAAGGGTAATCCCCGACGATCGCGAAAGAACGTTCGATCGAAGAACACGCAACGACCGAGATCGGTCCGCAAGGGAAAGAACACCGAAGCGAGAGTCGACGGTAAATCACACGTAGGGTTTGCTAAGCTAGTGTCTAAGACAAATAATCAGAACAATTTTCGCCGTAGATCCGTAAGCCCGATAAAACCGTTCGATATCGTATCCGAGAATGATCGTATGTCGTTGCGCGACGATACATTGAAAAAACGACGTTGTCGAAAATAATATCAACGCCGATAATTCGGCGCTCTCTTTGGCCGAGCACGGAGGCAGCGTGCAGACAAGTCAAGGATCAGAAAGCTTGAATACTTTGATGCAACGTGTCGAGCAAGATATTCAAGATGGAGACCCGATCACAAGCGAATCGAAAGTACGCTCGAAGAGAGACAAAAGCGTCGAGTCGAGACACGGTTTTCTAAGCGACGAAGACGAGCTACAATACTACGAAAACATCCGAGAATTTGAACCAAATACAGACTGTGCTGTCCAAGATGATAGTCCAGCGAACAACGAAGAGGAAGTTGGTCGAGCGGTGAGGTCGATCGAGGAAGTGAAAGATCTTGCGAAGAAGCTAGTTACTAAAGTAGGTAATACTGACACTCACAATCAGTAATACTAGTACTCTTGGCGGAAAGGAATCAGTAGAATAAGGATCTTTACGCAAAATAAAAATTGGGTTCATAAGCTGCAAGTAATTGATGCTCATCAATCGTTTTTAATCTGTCCACTGCTTAAAATTCTATCTACTCGTTCTTGTCATAAATGCATAAAATCCGCAGTCTAGTTGTAGTCCATGTGAAATTAGGGGGGGGGGGGGGGTTAATTCATCATTTTGCCGGTATGGAATTTTTTTAGAAATGGCAGGCCTTCAAAGTTTTCAATTTTTGGGCGAAATATAAGACAGTGAAAGATTGAAACAATTTTTTACAATCTTTTAATGTAGCAAAGTCGTTAAGGGATGAAATCAATTTTTGTGTTATTCCTACTTCCTACAATCAATGGAAAACATTTTTATTTTGCATAATGATCCGCAGTCTACTTATTAAATCTTTCAAATATGTCCACTGTCTTAAATTGTACATACCCCTTTTTGTCATAAATGCATAAAATCCGCAGTCTAGTAGTTAACAATAGAGTTTGTACTTTATTCGGAATTCCAAAAATGTTCAAATTTCATGAAAATACACTTTGAATACTCTTATAAGTACTTTAGTTGGAAGTACATAGTCGTCACTGCATATTTACAATGTAAGTTTAAATTCGTTCCACTAAAATCCAATTTCTTTCAAGGTAGACGAGCTTGAGAATTACTTAAACATTGGCGAGGCTAAGATGGACGATAAAGAGGAGGAGAAGAGGATCGAAATTCGTGCAATCGACGACTTGTGTTCAAACGTTACCGCCACTTGTGCGGAATTCAAAGAACCGTCCGAGATAGTTCAAAGGTGTGTACCAACGTCTACAGAAAAGATTGTGATCGACACGAAAATAAGGCCGAGAGACGCGCATGATGGAGTCAAAGAGAAAAAATAAAAATTCTGCGGTAAAGAAGCGATCGTCGCACGAGAATAATGCTAAGATGTTGCCGAGGACGAAAAATAATCGTCGGGCCACTGATAAATCTCAACGAAAGTGGGGTAGGTGGACAGACTGGAGCAGTTGCAGCGTCACGTGTGGGAAAGGACGACAAATCAGATGGCGATACTGTTTGCACGACTGCAACAACGCAGAGACAGAGATGGAAGAGAAAGCTTGCCAATTACCGGCCTGTCCGCCTGGAAAATTCCTTGGTATATTCTAGGTTTTTCCGAAATCTAGGCGGGACGTTTAAATAGGCCTTATATTGCGAGACGAAGCTCCGATGTATTAAGTGTACAAATTAATTCGTAGCCTTTGCTTCTCGAGTTTGTTGCTTATTTATAAACGATCAAAATACATTCTCCAGACAAAAATAATTTCTTTCTGTGCATTCGCTCCATTTTATAAATAATTATTGAGTCTTCAATTTAATATTACATAAAAGATTTGTATCTGAAATAAAGTCACTACCGATTCATTGTGGGACTCGTGAATTAATTTGTACACCTAATAGTACAGTTTAGCAACTATGTTCGTTTCTTACTATTTTAGTATATGCCTACATTGTAATTTTGTACGTCGATATATAGATTTATATTAAGTGCTTTATGTATAAGAATCTGTGCAAAAGAATTGTTAAATAAAAGGATTATTAATACGGTTCTTGAAAAGTTTGAGACATTTTTAGGAAATGTGGAAGAGGAAAACAAATTTCAAGATATTAGCTATTAAAATGATTTCAAACTTCCATAGGAATATATATTTTATATTTAGATTGAACGGTTACTAAATATTTCTCTTGTAATTATAAAATTGACCAGCCAAGAGAGTTTAATGTTAAAAGCGAGGTGTTTCAAATTGAAGGAAATTATAATATGTTGAACGAAATTAAATCAAATCGCGTGTATTTTCTCATTGTTTCATTGTCAAATACACAATATATTGTACAGAATATTATAAACAACACTTCTTTCCTGCCCTCTTCGTATGTATTCAAAAGTAACTAATTTCTTCGTTGCTTACAAGAGGTTCACAGTAGCTTATTTTCACAAACAGTCAACTCTCAACACGACGATCTGGGTTCTCGCTCGACGATTGTCACAAAATATTTACGATCACGAAGACGTATCATAACTCGCCAATATTCTGTGACATCAACACGAGCTATCAGTCGCTTTTACAAAATGTACAAATTTTATTCACTTTAGCGGATCGCTTCTTTTTTTTTTGGTTTACGAACCACATAATGTGTCCCTACGCTTGCAGAAATCTCATTATTATACATGTATAATTTAGATAACAGCAGCGCTGTGTTCCGTTGCTTATGAACCAGGGTTTTCTTTAAACGTATAAACGTTGATCGAAACGTGACCATTTTTTAATAACATTCGACGTGTCGCCGAGATTTTTCGAAATGCTCGCGAATACCAGTTCGCTGAACATTCAGAACTCGGCGTATTCAATTACTTAAACGTTTACATATCTACATGAAAAACTGTGCACATTCGTCCATGTGATCGCTCGCAGATAAAATCACAGTGATATAACACGATTATCATCGATACTCGATACCGTACAATACAGGTGTCTTCCTTCTTCTTTCTTTTTTGTTTGTATTAGGCCTCATATAGACTAGAATATTTAGACGAACAGCGCCGCGAATAAACCGGCAACATTTTCTGTATTTCTTTGTGTAATATACGTC
Organism: Lasioglossum oenotherae; assembly: GCA_028455765.1. Classification (NCBI taxonomy): domain Eukaryota; kingdom Metazoa; phylum Arthropoda; class Insecta; order Hymenoptera; family Halictidae; genus Lasioglossum; species Lasioglossum oenotherae. The sequence goes on along the minus strand of CM052294.1, from coordinate 14,730,611 downwards.
GCTGCAGCTCCCATAGTTGTTCGCAAGAAAATCTGGAAATAGCACAAATCCGTCCCGATCGTCGTTCGTCCAAATGTTCGTCGAAATGTTCTAGTCTGTACGAGGCCTTACATATTTCTATTCAGTGCCTGTTATATCTTATGCTGCGGCGGTTCTATGCTTAAAAAGATTAACTCGGTTAACGACCGAATTTTGGTTTTGATATCAGACCAACATTACGACTTATGGTTAGCTGTAGCGAATCGCAATTTTTATACCATTGAGGATCCTAGGGACCGAGACATAGGGAGAGACCGAGACCGAGCTCAGGTTGTGAACATACAGGGTATTTCACCCAGTGATGTGATTGAAGCTGCCGTAGCAGGCCGTGGCTCGCGCATGCGCGGCAATTTCAGCCTCAGTAACGTAACTATTTTCGATGAAATCGGGTAGCTTGAGCACCCCGCAGACTTTTATAATTGAAACTTATTCTTTATTTTGAGGATGGGATAGGGAAAGAGCACTGCAATAACTACGCAAAAGAATATATAATCGTCTGTCGTCCATCAGTCGTCCCGCCAATAACACTGGTACATTTCCGCCAGAATAACTGCCTCAAGGCGTCAGGGCCCTGGCCGCGCGGCTGCGTCATTGTAGATACGCTACTGTCTTGGCCGCGCATGCGCGAGCCAGAAGCTACCGTCGGTAGCTTCAATCACATCACTGATTTCACCAGACATTACCATCTCGATTTTCATCATTATTATCCGTAGCGAAGAATGTTTATACAAGGTTGAATAGTTTCGAGAGATGCATACTTTGGTGTTCTGAGTTTTTTTTGTAGGTGGACGCGTAGACAGTGTCGCCAGATTTTTTCTCTTCTCTTTTTCTCCTTCCATTATCTCATTCCAGCACCGTGAGCATACTCCAACATCCCCCACTAAGCTGTAGACTGGCCCAGTGAAGCCAGAATAAGCGCCAAACGGAGCACCCGTACTCCCCTCCTTACCCCTTCCACTATTCCATTCCAGCACCGTGCGCAAGTGCAACGTGTCACCCATTCGCCCCACTCATTCGCCGTCATCAGAGAGAGGGTTCATCATTTCACCGTGACTCCCCGCATCTGGCATCAGTAGAATCATAATCTAGTTGTACTGTGATTTCGGAAAAACCCTGTATGCGCTGTATCAATTTTCGCTCGTAATGTTGGAATCTACAGTTGAGTAGTATAGTATCAAAACTAGCTGTACATTTTGTAAATCTTGGGTTATTCACTATAATCTGTTTTAATTACTATTAGTAGTATTATTATCGATAATTATTACTGTTACGCTTTGCTGGAAATACGTTCAAATTTTCACTTTAACACTAACCATACCAGGTATAAAATGTGTCGGATATTGTTATATAAAAATTACAACTATAATATATACTCGAATAAAGAAATTTATTGAATAATTTCTAATGCAAGCATCTTTATAATTTCAATCATTAAAGAATAAACAATGTGAAAACGGTCGTTAGAAAAACTTAGATTCATAAATATCTCGAAATTGGGATGATGGATGTAGCCATTTTGGATACTATACTACACAGTTGCTTCAACGGGACTACACCTTAGCAAACAGGAAATCTGACATATGTCGCAAGCTTAGTAGGGACCGAGCTCACGCTTCGGTTCACTTTCAACTGTGACAATATTTCCAGAGCCAGTTCGACGCGTGATAAACGCAGTGGGCGTACTTACGCATGAAGGAAATGTATATCTGCCAGCCACCATGCGTGACAAATCGGATGTTAGGGAACGACTCGTTCCAAGAGTAGAGAATGTTTTAATTTCAAAGAGGAACACTTGTAGCTTTGGCGTGGTAGGAATACTTCTGCAAGATATCGGGAGCAGTTCTTACATAACAGCATATCTGCAGCAGTTGTTCGAAACAACTGTTGGTATACCCTGATGAAAATCATTCGAACAGATTCGGATTATAATGATTAGACAGCGGATTTTATGTATTTATGACAAAAAATAGTAGTTGTAATTTAAAATAGTGAACACATTAGAAGAATTTAAGAATACTGTTATATTATTTTCAACCTACTATACATATTAATACATTATGAGGTGATTATTGCATAATTTTGAGAAATATATGGTACATGGCTAAACGCTTTTTAATGGAACCTTCAATAGCAACAGCAATTTTCGTTGTGAACTAACAAGTCACCCTCGATAACGTCATCTAATAGTTTCATTTAAGATTGTAAATGTAAAAGAAAATTTCTGTGCTTTCTTTTGGCACGACACGATTATTGAAAATCCTATAAATAGGCTTTCGGTAGGTAAAGTGTTAAGGAAGAAAATAAATCTCTATTTCACTCGAGTTTGTTGCAATGCAGGTAGAAAATTTTTATTTTGCATAAAGATCCGCTGTCTGATAAGAATCATATAGGCCAGGTCTGGGCTACGCTGGCTTGCGGAACAGATGTGGCTGTCTCTCTCCTTTTCTTGCGGAGAAGGTGAGAAGTGGCTGCTTCTCTCCCTCCTGAAGAGGAGTAGCAGCAAAATCTGTTCCGCGAGCCAACGTCGCTCAGGCATGATCTAGGCAACGATATAACGAAGATCGAACATTTTCCGAAGAAAGGACATGAGATTTCATGTTAATATGTAATGAACAAGATAATTTAAGGATTCCACCGAGAATGAAGGAGCAGCCATTATTACACAGTGTCATAAAAAATGTTTACCAAACGGGAATGTGAAGAGCTTCTGGTCAATAGCCAAACTAGCCAAAGCTACATGGTACTCTTGAAGGACAGGTTTATGTTCTAAGCTAAGAGAAACACCTTACTTGCCAAATGTCACATATCCATTTTATGCAAAGAGAGACGAGGTGGAAATCCTTAATATAATAATAATAATAATAATAAATCGTTTAACGATGACACGATACAAGTAAAAAATGCAAAACAAGTAAAAACGAGTTCTGTTTAGGGCTATTACTTTTCCGAAGCTTCGACTCTTCGAAGATTCGAAGGAACGAAGGGGCTTCCAGGTTTCGAAGTTTCAAAGTTTCGAAAGCTACGCCCCCGTTCCCCCGACCCGGCCACGTGTCCCGCTTCCCGTGGCGGTCCTAGTGATGCGAAATTGCGTACAGCTACATACGTCCAAACATTCGCTTAGATTGTAACGCATTTTAGAAAATGAGCGTCTTCATTCGCGCACATTCAACCTTTTCGCCTCTTATCCGTTAACTGCAAACGAATCGAACAATTCGACGCTTTGAAGTTTCGAAGTTTCGAAGCTTCGGAATCTTTGACCTTCAAAGGAAAGTAAGAGCCCTACTTCTGTTTCGTACGGATGGCGGTTAAAGAGGGCCTATTTCAGAGAAGGGCTAGTTTTTGATACACCAAGGTTGAATTATAACCTTGTCCTTGAAATGTGGTGTCAAGCTGTTCGTCTTGAATTAACCTGACAAAATGGAACCTTTAATGCTACATAACAGTTGCCGCTAATTTTTTTAAGCTCGGAGACATTCGAGACGATGATCTTGACAACATATATCATAGTTAAAGTCAAAGTTCGATGTTGACATATCAAATATGCCCGAAGAGAGAGGAGCACCACGATCTGACCGAAGCAGATTTTGAATAAGCCAGTAGCTTGATCTGTGACCTTATCGCATGACGGACAATTTAAATAACAAGGTCGCAGAAAAAGTCACTGACCTGTTCAAAAGTTCTCTTTCTCTTACTATTTAACAGGGAGTTACTCTCGTTGCCAATCGCGCACGATTCTCTGAACACCTTGTATATCACGGCGTCGAAGGGTACGCGCGATGACCATTTACCAAAGAACAAGAGATCGTCGTCGATGGCAGTATCCCTAATTAGTTATATCCGGCTTGTCCAAGGGACCACTTACATATACAAATTGATCACAATGGTAAACGCATACATACTCACAAATACTAAACACGCATACGTTAATTCGTTTTAAGACACGTGCACACACTCTTAAAATAATTGCATAAATGTCTTTTGACCGTGATACTTGCAATCCGCCTTAAAGTTTAAAGGTCATAGAAAAAGCGTCCGTCCCTTGGTCGTCGGCAACAATAAATCGCACTTGATCCTTTGTCTATCTGGACTGCACTAAATAGTAAATTTTTCCTTTTCTTTCCGGTATCGTTTCAATTTGTATAAAGTTGAGCTGATATTTACATGGTAGTTTTTGGTTCATCTCTATTCGTTAAAACAGTATGTTCCTAGATGGTTCCGCTTTACTATCCGACAATGCGTTTATCGTGAGATTCTCCTCGCCACCGACTACTATTCGAACATCTCTGTCCGGATCTGTTCGCATCGCTCGCAGTCTTTTCTCGACTTCTTTTGCTTCGTAACAGTCGTCCAGCCAATCCGCTAAAAAATAAATTGTGCAATTTATTTCACATATGTTGTATGTACCGCCTATTGAAAACGTTGATCTTTACGTTTGTCTCGACAAAATTCTTGCACAGATACTTACGTGCGGGAATGTTTTTAAGCGATCTGGCCGCTGCCAATCTCACGTTCGGTACTCTATCCGTGGACAGGTTTAACAAAACCGGTAACAATTCTACGCAAAACTTGGTTCCACTGATTGCGTTGCTAGATATTAGGTGGCCGCATAGCATCGCGAATGTTTGACGTCTGACCCAAAAATCGTCATATAAATCCAACGACAATCTCAGCTCTCCGAATATTTCTTCGTCGAATAACGCTAGAAATGCCACGATTTTCGCAACCTGTATACATAATTTTACGTGATGTGAAAGATGTAGTAACATGTAAGGAAGAATGTGATTTTTTAATACATGGTGAGCCGAAAGTTTCTAGAAAATTTTTTAAAATAGAGTATCTCTTTTACTTTTTGAAAATTCACATTTATTCCTTTATGAACAAACTCGAGGTTTACATGGACATCGTAATGATAAAAAATGCAAAATCGTACCAAAGAGAATCCAACATGCCTCACAGCAGCGACTTTGTCGTTGATAAGCTCGAACGACAATGGTACAATGTAGGTTTGCACGTCGAACGGTGTAAATAAAGTGACAGCTTCGACCAACTGCGTGGCCAACTCTTCCCGGAATCTCCAGTTCCATATGTTGTCAGTCTTAAGGAATTCTTTTAAGATCAGTAAATATTGGTAACGATCTTCCGGCTTAAGTAGATTCAAGAAGGTCGTGAGGTTCTTCAGGATGCCTATTCTAACCTCGTCTAGGTCTTTGATGAAGCCGTAGTGGATAGGCAAGAGCTCTTCCGAGGTGAGCTCTTGGCCCAAAATGGCAGCGATTTCATGGATACCGGAAGCGACAGTGCGCCTCACTTTCCATTCTTTGGCGATGGCCAACAATTGGTAGGCTTCCTTTAGACGAGGCCACTTTTTCTTGCCTAACGCGAGGGCGACTGCTGGGAAGCTAAAAGCACAATGATGCGGGAAATCCCCGCCCGTGTCGAAACACTGATCTGGCCCGGCCATCGATAGAAACGAATCGATCAGATGCTGAGGAACGGCATCCTGATCGTGGAAGTTGATCACGTCGAAGTCTCCAGCTCCGTATTTGTCCTCGTTAAACAGCTCGTTCAACGTGGACGCTTTATTCGAATTCCCGTTACCCGACTTTCGATTGCTATTGTTCTGCGCTGTCGATCTCTTCGCAGCTTCGACTAACTCGTCATCGGGAGGCAAGTCCGGCGCTGTGTAATAGTACAAAAAGGAATTGTATTTGTCCGCGCTGTCCATCTGCATTTCGTGGTATTTCTGTATCTGCAAGAGAAAGAAACGACTTTAAAAACGTAATAAGAATCGATATGTATTTGCTGTTAATAAGTGTTAAATGCTTTCGGCGCAACGACGCGATACGGAGCGGCGAACGACCGTTCTGGTGGTGAGCGCCACTGGTGGCAACTCATGTTGGGGGAAAATATTTTGCTTTCTGGTTCGAAAAAAACGTCGATGTCGCAAACTCCAAAGGGGGGTTTCTCAAGATAAAAGTGTGCACTATCGCGTGGTGTAGTTCGATTTTCCGCTGGACCCTTATTTTTTGAGATAAATTCAAAAATATCAACTATTTCTGTTTTTTTTTTAAATATTTTAATAAACAACATAAAGTACTTATTTTTAATTTTACTTATTCAATTTAGTCATAAATGCAAAAAAATCCAAAGTCTGGTTAGAATATTTCTTCGTGCTCATATGTTCTTTAGAAACAAAACATCTTCCGGTAATATTTTAGCTATTTTCAGTGTACAGTTTACTTGAACTGTATCTCAATTATAATTCACATTTTAATTACTTTGAATTACTAGACAGCCATAGAGGAATTAAAGCTTTAACAACTCCATTATTTGGAGAACATATGAGGCTCCATGTCACATAATTTATGACTAACTGCGGATCTTTATGCATTTAATTTTACAGCAAAATTGAGTAGACGAAATTCAAAATTGTTGGAAAATTTTTAAAATTGAAGATGTCAATATATGATATCTCCTCTATTAAAATCGTTAAGGGAAGGAATAATATTCAATTTAGTTTCTATTCCTTGCAATCGATGCAGACAATCTTTATTTTGCATATAGATCTAAAGTCTATTAAAGACCATATGGATTATTTTCAAACAAAATACGCTTAAATAAGAGAATTTATAGAGTATAAAATTGAATTTTACTTTCGATTTGCACGCTTTCATCGTGAAGGCGTCATCTTCCGACGAGTCGTCCTCCTCCTCCTCACAAATTGGTTTTTCTATTATCACAGATGAATTGGAGTTTTCCTTAGAACTAGGGTCGTTCGTACTAGGGTCCTTCGTGTCGACCGTATGACTCCGTACTCGACACGTTGTGGGGAAGATATCCTCGTAAGTGTACTTCATTCTGCAAATACCATTGATTATTATTTAGCAAAGAGAAATCGAAAACTTTTAACGCTAGAACTACATTCGTTAAAATAACGGATTCCAAATTTTCTATTTGCAATTATTCAAATTGTAAAGATACATTTATAGAGAATATATCCAATTTTATTTCTTTGGACACATTTTCTAATAAAAAAAATTTCCAATAACCAGAGTAAATTCTTGTTAGTATACTGCGGATTTTATGCGTGTATGACCAAACTGTATGGAAGAAACACAAAACGGTAGAAACTAGAAATTGCCTTAGAAAAATGACACGAATGAATTTATTTAGAGTTTCTCTGTGAGTTTTATTTTAATGTATGCCTGAATAAATAAATATGCGTAATCATTTTCAATATAGGCACCTTTAATTCAATAATTGTGCGATAAAATATATAAAATCGATCATCGGACCGCCGTTCGCAGGTTTAGTGTTAAATAAAAAGAAGCGATGAAATAGGAAAAGAGTATTCGTTTTGTTCGTACTTGTAACCGCTATCTTGCTGCCTGGTGAACTCTAATTCGCCCTGGCCATTGTAGGAGATGTCGGTGAACTGTTCCGCGAATGTGGATATAAATGGTCCCAAAATTTGAAAGGCAGTCATTCGCACCCACTTCGATTCGTCGTTGAGGTGCGAGGCTAGAAGGTCCGCCAACAATAATCGACGGTACTGACGATTCACGCAACAAGAAACTGACATCATCACGTCCACGCACACTTTCCGGATACCCCATAATTTGTCACAGCTCAGGTCAACGTAGATAGGGAACTGCGGGGACAATAACACGAATTAAATACGGTGCTTTCACACGATATAATTTTATACGAGAAAATGCTAATTAAACTGTTTAACACTAAACATACCGACCATCAAAAGTGACTGATGTGCATAGTATTATAAAAATAACAAGATTAAATTTATTTATATTTTGTGCCATTTTTTCTATAATATATAATGGCGTCAAAAAATATATTCAATAAATTGCCACGTTTACAATTTCAATAATTGTCAAATAAAAAATCTAAAATGGGTCATTTGACTCCTTGTGGTAGGTTTAGTGTTAATGCAAAAGTGGTGCAGATCGATACTTGTCTGGTTTTACACCACACGTCTTAAGAGTTTAATTGTAAATTAAAAAAATTTGTCTTCATATAACCTTTAACGTGGCTTGCATAAAACAAACATAATATTATTGTGTTTTATAGAACTTTTACTAAATTCCTCGTCATCCAATAAATTAACTGTTTGGACTTGCGCCATTTTTTCATTAGACGGCTCGTATGATGTCAAAGCAATCGATTCAATTAAACATCAATGCAATTTCAGTATTTTAAGGTGAAATAAAAGTCAATTTTTCTATTCAAGCAATGAACTTTAAACTTTTTGAAAACTTAAGAAATACAGTGGATCCAAAAAGTATTTGAACGCTAAATGTTCATTTCTCGGAGGAATTGTTAATATTTGAACTATGATCATTTCGTTTGAAAGATAGTGGAATAATAAAATTATACTTAATTTAAACATCAAAACCTCTACATTCGCAGAATATAATTATTATTCTCCTAGGATATGTGTGCAGAATATAGCAGAAGAAGAACTAAGGACACGTTTTCGATTAAAAAATTTTTTGAATGAATCTGTAAAGAATATTTTGTAAAGAAGAAGCCTCAATCTTTAAATCAACGATGGCTTCGCTCACGAGAAAAATTGTTCAATGATTTTCCATAACATTTTGGACGAAAACAGCGTCTTCTTTCAGGATCCACTGGATATATCGAAAACTTAAGAGAGGCAGCGAATAAAAATAAGAAAGAAATTAATTACATTATACGAATGTAATACTACACTCACCAGGTCTCTGTACAGCGCCTTCTTGCTGACAACGGCGCACATATCCGGGAACCGTAGGATGGTGATCCTCCTAATGCAAAACTCTTCTTCTTTGCAGAGGTCGATGTATCTGCCCAAAAAAAGCTTTTCCGCCGCCTGTTTGTCAATGAGCGGCGCAATCTCGATCATGAGCTGCGGATCGACACAATCAAACGGTATAGATCGAGGCACAGCAAAATTCTCCGTTAACAAGGATGAAGAAAATTAGTGGAAAACAGAGCGAACAACTCAATGAAAAATGAACAGCACGTGGTGCGATCGCGTCACGTGCGCAAATGTAAACCCATGTCGAAAATAGCAGAGAAAACATTTCGCTAAATTGACCCGCGACTTTCTTCTTCGTTTGAATTGCGTTCTCGTTGCTCGGAACGTCGTCGAAGACATAAATCGCGCCGTTCCGCTCATCAAAGCTGGCTGTGATACGAGTCCAAGTCACCACATCACAACCACTCTGATGGGAGGAACAGTCGAATTCGCGTCGCTGAACACCTGGAAAAAATTAACAAGAGGACCAACAACCGAATCGGATCGCATCCAACGGGATGCTGGATGCTCGCATCTGATTGATCGATCGGACTTGCGGGGAACGCAGAGCCGGGTGTGTGAATCGATCGCCTCCACGATTTTTCGAGGACTTTCTTCACGCCCGCATGCGCGCCGTTCATCGAAATCAGTGGGTCATTGTTCAACGATGAAACTAATTGTTCACGGCCAGGGGGGCAGAAGTGAATCATCGTGCCACGAGAACGTGATACGCACGCTCTGCTCAAGTCGGCCGGGATGGAAACATTCGTTCACAATGTTCGTGTCATCCGCCATCGCTTTCTATGGACAGAGTTTCCGATCGATTTCCGCCACACATTTCTAAAAACGTGTTGTAATATGCATTCATACAGCGTTGAAGTAATTAATCGATGGTGAAAAGTCTAATCCAGCGGTCGGCAGACTCATTAGTCAAAAGAGATTTCTTTTGGGAGCCAAATTTCTTTACAAGAACCCTGAATTTAGATATAACACGCTGACTGATTGAAAATTGTATTAGAATACCATTATATTAAAATAAAATAGATTTATTTTAAACAGGTCATTTGTGGAAGAGCCGCACTCAAGTAGCCAAAGAGCCGCAGTTTGCCGACCACTGGTCTAATCAATTGTTACTAAATATAACTGTTTCCCTTAATTGTCTCTGAAAAATCTGTATAAACAAGCTTTTCTTAAGCTTAATGCAGGTTCATCGTTTATGGCACAGTAGGATGCACCAGGTCGTATTTATAAAATATTTTTAATTACGCTTTTCTTCCGGCGAGCATCACTTTATAAATAATGCATACATGAAAATAGTATTTGAACAAAGAACGCCTCTTGTAACGCACGAAAAGATATCAATAATTAGCACGGCACGAATAAGTTTAATTACAACCTTACGCTGCTGCGACATTCGAATCTGCTCTCACAGTCTATGAATTGACCTTTACAGTATTTCAGTTTAATGTGGAACATTCTTTCGGAGTAACAAAGAGCTAATTAGTGGGAAATATATTAATCTGGATCGAATCGGAAGGAATCGACAGTAATTCGAGCCGCGAAGCGTTCGGATCGCTCATTACAGGATAGAATAAAATTTAGTAGACGTTCCCAGAAACTGAACGAGGGCTCGTGTTACGAAGAATCGCATGGGGGAGATCATGTATCGACGTTCTCGATGATGTCCTTTGTGGATCCGCAGGATCCGTAAGAGGGAGTCGGTCGACCCTGAGAAACTACAGAGCCGCAAACCTTTCCCGAAAGCGGAAACTGCGCGAGGACTCGCTCTGCTCTCCGTATCGGGTGCATCATCGGAAGTGTTCTTCTTGGAAATCACTCGCCACGAAGCGCACACGCGCTCTATTAAAGATGTGCGATAGTGCTCGCTTAACACTAAACCTAGCACGGGGGGTTGAATGACCCATTTTAGATTTTTATTTGACAATTATCGTTGTTGTGTTTTCGTGGGAATTCATTGAATATATTTTTTAACTCCAGTATACAGGGTGAGTCACGTAACGTTGCCACCACAAATATCTTTGTTGTTTTTTTGAAGCGTAAGTATAAAGTCTACAAATAAGGGGCTTCGAAAATTAGTGAGTGATTAACGAGTAGACTGCGAATTTTTAATGACTAAAGCAAAATAATAATGTTCTGTTTGTTATATAGACTAGGTGCTACTTAGAAAGTTTATACGTGCATGGGTAATTATAGTCACTGAATTCCTAATGAAAGGGATTATCATTGTACGTGTTTAAGAAAGGGTGCTTCCATTAAAAAAAAATTAAGATGACCTTGATATCTCTAAAAAGAATTACATAATAACAAAATTTTACCATTCAACTTTGTCCTTCAGACATTTGACGTATCTTGAAAAATAACAAAGATATTTGAGGTGGCAACGTTAGGAGATTCACCCTGTATATATTATAGTAAAAATCGCACGAAATGTAAATAAATTTAATCTTGTTATTTTTATAATACTATACACGTCAGTCACTTCTGATGGTCGGTAGGTTTAGTGTTACATTTGCTGAAGCTCTTACACTTACAAAGAGAGGTCACAGTGGTCGTCGATTTTAACTCCTTGTAGTATTTTGACGAGTTAGACTCGTCATGAAGATGTTAACAGTCTAACAAATATGAACGTTATGTCTTTCCTTTTAGATAAAATACAATTTCATTGTCTATATAAAATACAAGAAATAAGAGAAGACCAAAAACTATTTATTTGATTTCCAGCTCAATCCAAATAATAAATAATCTTTTATTTGCAAATAAGAAATAATAAATAGACCACTTTTTGAATTACTTAAATTACACGTATTTAAATAAAACGTTTGGTTATTATTTGCAATTAAAATCACACGTTTATTTATTGTTTAATTATTTATTATTTAAAATAAAATTTGACTGCCACAAAAAATACGTAATGTACAGTTTTTCGATCATGTTATACGATGATAGTCTATGAGTGTCTATGAGATGTCTAAAAGTGTTATTACGGCAATTAATATTTAAGAAACTTTGCCACCATCCTCTTTCATTAACCACGATGAACCCTCGGACGTTTAACAAATGGACAACAACGTTCTCCAAAATAAATTCACCGATAGAGAACCGTGGAGCGATGAAGATCGTCGAACGCATCGCAGCGCAACGCTCATCAAAGCTGGCTGTGATATGATCGCTCGTGTATCCGCATATCAGAGCCACTTTGTGAGCGAAGCACAAGCGTTGCTTTCCTTCCCGTCGTTCCCAGCGGAAGTGATCCTTGAACGACATCCACCCACGATCGTTTCCTCGTCGATTGCCGCGTGTCGTTGGCGCGTGGGAGCGACCGTTGCAAAAAACGGCGATCCAAATCGTCAAAAATGGCTGTGATATGAAATCTAGAAAAGCAACACGCCACAACCAATTTGACGATTGGATCGCGTTCCTCTCCTCTTCCTCCGAGATCCCCTCGTGGTCCTCGATCTTCTCCTCGATCCTGAGGATGATGACCGAAGTGAAGGGCGGGAACGGTGTGCAACGACGTCGTAAAAACGATACTCATCGTCGTTCCTATTTCGTGTATCTGCTCTGCCTCTCGTTTCCCGTGGCGGGCGCGGGCGATTATTAATTAAGCGGCACTAAGTGCACTCGATGACGGCACACGGAACACACACGCTTCCCCGACGATCGATTCTGCGGGCCAAGCTCATCAAAATGGCTGTGATATGACTCGAAACATTCCACAACCAATTTGATGTATCGGACCGCAAAAGGTATTTTCATTTCGGCCCTGGATGCAACGTTTCCGTCGCCTGTGTCTCTTCCCTTTCTCTCTCTCCCTCTCTCTCTCTCTCTCTCTCTCTCTCGGATTCTCTCTTCTTCGTCGCGTCCAGCTCGCGGATCCCGCCCCTCGTTTCCATGCTCCCTCAATTCCGAGAGGGATACGTTTGGCTTCCCGGACTCTCCGGTAATTATTTCCACGTCCCTCTCTCCCTCTCTCTTTTTTTTTTGTTCGCAGAGTTCGTCCGGTGAGTCGCGCCGAGGACGGACACAATTTTGCTCATCAAAGCTGGCTGTGATAGTCGATCTCTATGACAAACCAACTTTGATGGTAAAAGCATGTCCCTTGTCGTGAATCTTCCTGATCCTTCGCCTGGCATCCTCTTCTCTTTATTTCTATCTTTCTCTCTCGCTCTCGCTCTCATTCTGACGGCAGCCGCTTATTCGATATTCCCGCGCATTATCTACGTCGGCTAGTTTCACGGTACGGTAGATATTACTAACGAATCTTTTTCCTCCCGAATTCGCCGGTGAGCGTCGATGCACAACGGACGCCGGATGAAAGACAAGATAGTGAGACGCGATAGCGTGAGAACATCTCACTACCTATGTCTTTCAGACGGAATCCGTCCGAGACGGGATAACGCACAATCGATACACATTTCTCGAAGTCGTACAGGCTCTGATTAACCACTTATATTATATTACACTGCGTATAGTTACACAGTAAATGTTCCTTGTCCGGGATCGTGGGCACGGTCGTTGTCCAACGCCTATATTGATGTCGGCTCGGGTATATCGGTGTGAACATCACACATTGACTCGAATGAATCGAATTTTCAAACTACTTAATTTTCATTGTTTTTTTATGGGACTTTCACTAATTTATTTCTGGCATTTCTCTGATTAAAATGACACCAAACACGATATAATTTCAACTGTATTTAGTGGTTTAATCGACGGTAAAAGTTTCGAAGGCAACCAAGAACAGCGACAACGCGGGCCTTTGACTCTGCCGGCGACGCCGACTGTCCGCGTCTCTTTCTCCCCAATACGCTGTTCTTCGTTGCATTCGAAACTTTCATCGTCGATTAAACCACTGAATACAGTTGAAATTATATCGTGTTTGGTGTCATTTTGATCAGAAAAATGCTAGAAATAAATTAGTGAAAGTCCCATGAAAAATAAACAATTCTATCATGGCCATTACATTGTGAGAACTCGCGGTCCTTTAAACTGTGTCGGCGACGGCGACACGCTTCGGTCACGCGATCCGTATTTCATTCTGTCCTTCTCTATGTTCGGCTCTTTACTGAAGTCTCGCTCGGCGCGATATCTAGACGTAGTCATAAATCAAAAGTGGTGTCCGGGCACGATCGTTGTCCGTGCAAACAATGGTTTTTGGACAACGAAGGAGCATTTACTGTACTGTGGATCAGCAGGCAAAATTAATGTTTTCTCATGTTAATGCAGCCGTTGCAGTTAACGCAACGGAAGTTATATATTGATTTTTCCTCTTAGCTAATCGTTCCATGTTGTCTCTTGTTCTTGGTATAAACACGCCAAATTCGCAGCTTAACTATGCCATTATACTGATTATACCATCGCCCGAAAAATGTTTGATCAGAAGTGCTTGATCGCTTGATTGAAGTTAAGCAAATGTGATGAGTACGCTGCATTTATGAAGAAGTTGATTGGGTGGAATATAAAACAGAGATTTTGAAAATTCAAGAATCTTGTAATGTTGCTTTTAATATAACAAAGTCGCCAAGGGATGAAATCAATTTTTGTGTTATATTCCTGCTTTCCACGATCAAAGCAAAACATTTTTATTTTGCATAAAGATCCGCAGTCTAGTGATTAGTGTGTCTTTCAGTTGTTCGTTTAATTTAACATTAAACTACCGAGCACCGAAAGCAATTAAAATGTTTTAGCTGACAAAAATGACAAGGCTCTATATATTTAGACTCCGTACAATTTTTATTGGAATATGTGCTCGGATAAAGAAATTTATCGAATCATTTTTCATGTAAGCAACGTCATTTCAATAATTACAAAATTAAAAATGTAAAACCGGTCATTTGACCGGCAGTGGTAGGTTTAGTGTTAAGCGCCAGAAACTGAATAATTGAAAATGATAATTGAAATGATGAAAATTGAAAATGCCAATTTTGATACTCTGGGTTAGGCACCATCGTCGGAACGTGAACAATGTCAAACAAAAATAAAGGAAATATTAACGTAGGCTCCATTGTGCGACTATTTCTGAGCAACGAACGAAGTTTAAACAATTTCTTGGTCGCGTTATACACGAGTCTGTAGTATGTATGCAATTTCAATTCAAATTCGAAGGATCAAGAGAAAGAGAGGAACAATTATAAGACTTACAGTACACCTATAAAACGTAAACTGTAAAAGATAAATCTCGATAAATTCGAAGCACTGCGAGTGATCAAACATTTTTCGACGTACCCGCAACAGTATTCTACAGGTAAAGCGCACTGATTCGCGCCTCGTATCGATTAAATCGATTGAATCAAGGATTCGAGACGCGAAAACGTTTCAGTGTTTTCTCTCTGGGGCTTTCCCATTTAGGCGGCTTCCTACATACGTACTCGTTCATTAACCGACATATCCGTAGCCTCAACTAGCCACGCCGACTAATCGTGGTATCGACGGAATGTTGAAACGCGTCACGTAAAATAATATCGGAGGTGTTCCTCCTTGTCGTTCTGTTCGACTTGATTCCCCTGAAATCGGTTGCAACGCGATACACGTTCGGGGAGGGGAAGAGATTACGGTATCTCTTCGGGGTTGTTCAAGAGTTCTGTCGCTGCATGGAAGAAACGTGGCTAACACGTTCCCTGCTGGTCCGCTTTTCGTCCATCACGAAAACTGTACGCGTGAAGCTCGATGAGTCCATTATAATTTTAATTCATTGATCAAAAAGCTATTAAAAACAATATTCCAAGCACGACGAAGTTATAGATTTCATTGGAAATAGATAAATGCGACGAATATTGACACTGTGGGTATACTCGAAAGTATGAATCATTAGACAGCAGATTTTATGCATTTATAACAAAAACGAGTAGGTGTAATTTAAAACAGTAAAAACAATTGAAGCGAATTTAAAAATACTGTTATATTATTTTCAACCTCTTAAACATAATATGAAAGAAAATAAATTTCCATTTCACTCCAGTTTGTTGCAATTCAGGCAGAAAATTTCTATTCTGCATAAAGATCCGCTGTCTATTAATTATCAGCGCGATTTAAATGAAGACTTGAGTAATACGCGTGAATTCCAGATATTTTAGAATATCTTGAAATAAGAAATCAATAAAAAAAAAACAAGAAACAAAGAATTGGCTTGAAAGAAAAGAAGAAAACTGCACGCAATAGGTACACAACCTCCTCTGTTGTGATGTTACACAATAGTTTTACTCTATCTCATTTCTTAGTTTTACATTTGAGAAAATTGCAAGGAAATTGTTACCGATATTAACTAAAGTATGTCGCCAAGTACACGATTTTAGCAACACTAAAAATCACTAGGAGTTTCAATGGTTCTTGAAACTGTAAGCTCCGAACCATACGAAAATTGATCACGAAATACGAGTTTATTGAATCCCGAAGGGTTCGTTTCGAAAAATCTTGCTGGGACTCCGAGCGCGGCCCGCTAAAGCGGTCCACGTGGCAGGAAACGTGTCGAGTAGTACAGAGAAAAGTAGAAAAGAAGAAAGACAAATAGGCAAACGAAGAAACTTACAGTGATGCCCCAGTTAAGGCATTCGGTGGACCTACAGAGGGCGTCTATAACGGGGCAGATTTTGCTCTCGATCGTGTCGGTGTCCAGGAATCCCCTCTTTATTAGCACCACCACCGCTTCCTGGGCCGTGAGTCGGACCTGGGCACCGGGGAGAAAAAGGAATTGGTCAATGAGGCTTATAATTCTTGGCCGGCTTTTACGGTACTTTTCTGCCGGGAAACGATCCTCCGCACAGTGGGCCGAGAGCCCGCTTTTTGTGGCAAAAGTCAATTTTTTCAAGGTTAATGTATTGAAACAATTTTCCATATAAACTGTGACACCTCTTTAAAACTCCCAAATCCAAAATATTATTCATTTTAGATGATTCTGTGACGGAAATAGCATTCTAAAGACAAAATCATAAAATTCAAAGTGAAACTCAACGTGTTCCGTACCAATTAAAATGGTGATTTTACATATATGTGTTAGGAGGTGCACTTCAAGTATATAATTCAGTTTGTAGCATTTTTTCACTTCAAGTATATAATCCAGTTTTTAACATTTTTTAATTCATGTACAAATGCTTCTGGAAAATGTTTCTGGACCGCCGGTTTCGGACACCGGTGAGATCGTAACTCGGCAGAGAGACGGGTCCGAGACAGTGTAGGTAACGAACACGCAGATTATTTACCTGAATGCCCGAGTCCTGCAGGTACTTTATCACGAAGTCCAGCAGATGATCGTGAAAAACGTCGCCGAACAGATGGGGTGCCTCCTGGCAGATCGACACCATCTGTGGCACTTCTTTCACCAGGTTGGACCGTTCCCGGATATCTGAAAAGAAATCTGGATTTCGTTCACTGTGATCGCGATCGCAGGGTCCTGGGCTACACGGTTAATTTGATATACAGATCCCTATCGATAGGAGCCGAATTCAAAGAGTCGGGAGTCGAGAATCACCCGATTTATGAGAATAATTAATTACAGTTTATTCGCGTCGGATTTCTTCTGGATGGCGTCTCGGCGCGCGTCCGTTACTCTATATGCAAAGTACTCCGGCTAATTATGCCTGCTAGGCGGTAATGCTGTGCTAATGCCTGCGAATAAGTGTGCTACACCTGGTATGGAAAAGAATTTTTTGGATTAGAATCGCTAACAGCGGGTAAACACACGTGCGGAAAGATGCAAGATGGAGAAACGGTGCTTTCATTTCACGGCTAAAAGGTTGGATCTTGAACTCGACGACGAAGCGAGGAGCTAACGCACTCGCGTACATTCTAAACGAATTTTAACCCTCTAATGACGCACCATTTTTATAATTATATAATTGAGGATATCCAATGTTGTTTATTAATTTTTAAAACATTGTTTTGAAGGTACTTCTCTAACGCAGCGTCTGTTCATTCAACACTTTGCACTCGGAGCTATATTAACTCGAAAATTCAGCTAGAATATTTCTATTCCCTATAACTTTTTTTAATTTCATGGATATGAAATTGATATAATACCTTTAGTGTTTAGTAATTAATTAGATAGTAATGTAAACAATATTTTGAATAATGGTACAGCAATTTTTAGTGGCGCAAATTGGGTAATTGAGTAATCGAACGACTTTGATACTCTGAGTTAGAACCTAACTTCGCTGTCGGAGGGTTAACAAAATCATTTGGTGCAACCAAGTTTGTAAATATCTGTAAAATCCCAATTACAGTATAAATTCGTGCGGCACATCCGTGGGACGAGGGAGGTACGAAGTGAAAACTGTCGGCGTTCTAACAAGAAATCCGATCGTTTCTTTGCGACTCACGATCGGAATCCCATTCGTGCGTCGAAAGTGAGGAAAACAGGAGGGAGCAAGCGGGGGGTCGCTCCTCGGCGTTTCCTCGACCTTGGCTCGTTTTTATTCTCGTCCGAAACGACGGGTAGCCGCCGGTTTCGTGGAAATACCTGAATGAAAAAGGGCGTCGCAAGCTGGCGTCCCCGCTGATTAGGAAAACTCGCACCTTTCAACTCTGCCCGAGCGTCGACACCGATAAAGAACCAACCAGAATTCCCGACAGGTCATTAGGGAAACTAACCATCGGTCGGCTACTTCACCGGACAGGTGCAACGTGGACGTCGTGAACAACGTTGTGAAAATTACGAGTTTCCGGTATAATTTACAAAATTCTTTCAAGTACAGTAATTCTTTCGCAGGAATCCGAAACAACTGTTCCGATGTGAAAAGCAAAGAAAAGAAGTAGCTCACATACCAGACGATCGCCGAGGATCTCGATCACCCCCATCCCTTCGAGATTCCAACAACTTTTGACGAGCGATCTGTGTCCAGAGACCACATGGCCATCCTCTTCAGCAACGTTCCCTTAACGTCCACCTCCGACGGCACAAGGAAAACCACGTAACTTGAGGCTGCTCGGTTTATGTGCGACTCGATTCCAGGGAAAAAGCGCGGGAAAACTGGTGACGCTGACTCACGTGACGTCGCTTAGTATTCGGGAAAGTACGAAGTATGTACTATGTAAATCGAGAACGAAGAAACACCTCCGACGCATTTGGAAAATCCACTTAATTAGCAAACGCATAGGGAAACGCGGCGACCTTCCTTCGAGAAGAAAGTCGAACGGGAACGCCGAAGAGAAGAGAAGAGACACGTTGCCAGCGGAGAGCGTGGGTGCGACTGAGGATCGAGAATTTCTTGGTCACGGGAAATGCATCTTCCCGGTTTGCCGGACTTTTCCAGCTGCGAGGAGTGGGGATAAGCTGGGTAACCTCCCCACTCCATTCGGGCCCAGCAACGTCGAAAAGGGGAGAAGCCCAGTGGGAAGGATAGGGGACCGCCAACAAACCGGGACTCGTCCCTTTTTAGTCGTTTTCGCGCGCCCTCCATGAGGCCCACTGCCCGAGCACGTGCTCGGTTTTCCCTCCGCTACTACCACCCCCATCCCTCTCTCTCCCCACTACACCCCGACACACTCCTCGTTTCCCGTTTCGTTGAGACTTCGATGATCCGTTCTTCCTCTGCTTCCTTACTCGAAGGTACCCGCCCTCCTCGTGTCTTTTTTTCCCTTTCCGATGCTAGATGCTAGATGAAGAAGCTCCGGCTTCTTTTCTCTGTCCCTTTTCCCACTCTCCCCCTCCCTTTTTCCCCAAGCGCAGCCTCCTGCGTCCATTAATCACGCACCAAGTCTTATCTTCTCCGCCTACTCCGTCCTTACGCGCCTTCTATCCCGGACAAGATCCCGCCAAAAATATCCCGCTGCGCTCCTTCAGGATTAACCGTCACCGTTTACGCTCTCCGGCACAAATGTTAACGTCTTCCCCGACTTCTAATTCTGAATAGCCGTACACTGGATACGAAATTTAACGTTTTCTTCGTCTTTCAAATTTTTCATGTTGAACATACTGCTGTGTTTCGATAGTAACGATGCAGCTGTTCGTTATACAATTCGTTGAATTCTCCTGATCGTGATGATTTACGGTAGGGATATGTGAACGTGAACGTTATGGTGATTCGACTGCGGATTTTATGCGTTTATGGTCAAAATGAGTAAGTGTGATTTAAAGTAAGGGGACGGATTCGAAGAATTGATCAGTTCTAATGTGTAAGTGCCAGCTTATTCAAATTAGTAAAGGAACAATGAAAGTTCTATCTGTTTATTGTAATCGATGCAAACAATTTGTATTTAATAAAATTTTATATTAATTTTTATTTTATATTTTATATTTTAAACAAAAGTTTATGCTAACCATAATCATTAAAAGACAGAACATGCTCAAAGTTGAAATGTCGCTATTTCTCAAAATCTAAACGCAGCATAGAAAATTTTTGTATTTTCGACATGTATATGTCGTCGCAAGAGCCTACTCGAAGCAGAAATACACGTGATCCAAGAGATAATTGAATTTGAGTAGGTTCGGAAGCATAAAAGATGTAACATCGCTGGCTCATGAAAGAAATTAGTCTCGTTAAGCAGCAGACCATTCTCCGAATCTATCAATTACGGTAGAAACATAATGTTGTCCGCTAATTAAAAGAAATAATAGGCAATGGAACACCTTAAACACGTTTAGTTGTAAACTTATGCAACAACAACAAGCTTGCACATTTTATAGAATCGCGAAAAGATAAATATATTAATAATAAATTGCATATTATTACTTGAGATACAGTACGCATTACTTCAACCAAAAACGGCAAAAGTTATTTCCATTTATTCAAGACGATCGGGAAAAAATTGAAATCAGTCTAAATAAGCGATATTGACGATACTGATCTATCGATATCACACATCTGAATCGACATCTGCTCTATACGATAGTATCGAAGTGTGAACAAAAGTTATAAATATGATTATGTTAACACGTTCACGGTACCGTGCATCATGCTCGGTACACTACAGTTACAATCAGCATCAAATAACGTTTATTTAAAGTATATGAAGTAAAACTGATATAATACATGAATGAAGGATTTAATTCAACGATCATGCATTTGTGCCAACTGCAACTAATAGTATTTTTATTTTGTTTTTACAATGAGGAGTCTAAATAATCTAATAATAATCTAATTTGAATTTGTATAAAGATCTGCTAATAATTGTCTGCTTACAATAAACATGGATTGGTGTAATTTAAAGAAAGGAGAAAAATTTAATTAATTGGAGAATAACGATGCACTACTTTCAACGTGTTCAAATTGTTCAAGAAAGAATTAAACGTGGCTCCCATCTCTTGCAATTGTTGAGAAAAATGTTTCTTTTGCACAAAGATTTGCAGTCTACTTATAACAAGTATATGCATGGGTGCAATTTATAAAAGGAGAAAAAATTAAATTAATTGGCGAATAAACTATTATTCTATTTTTAATGTGTTAAAGCTATTAACGAAAGAATTGAATGTGCATCTGGCTCCCTAGCAATTGATGAAGAATACGTTGCATAAAGATTCGCAGTCTGCTAATCACCGTATGAAAACGAAAACGACGCGTATTCGACAAGAGGATTCCAGTCTTCCAAGTTCGGGACCACCGAAATGTCTTTTCCATTCAAACAAGGAAACGCAAGCTGCGTTTCTTCATCGTCGACGACAAAAAGGGCGACGCACGCGCGTCGAATCGTTCGTCAGCCCCGAGTTTCCGAATCTCCTTGTACATGTGGCGAGGAAAAGTCATGGCAGGGGTGGGGCGAGGGGGAGGGGGTGTAATCGCGCCGGAGGAAGCGATGCAACTGGCGTCCTCGACGTCGAAGGAAAAAGGGCGCGTGTCCCTCGATTACCGTAGGAACCAGCGCGGCGTGTCCAAAAATACGTGAACAAGCGGTGAAAAGCGCGGCTGTGTCGCGTGCCCCCGAGTTTTGAATTCTCGTGCCCTTCCCGCCCTCCTCCGCCGCGCATCCCGTCCCTCTTTTCGATCTGTCCACGGAAAAACACCGATGGTGGCACGTGTTCCACGGGGCAAGATGTTTCCCGTGGATATTGGCCCCCAAAAATAGCCGGGCCGGTGTGCGACATTCGTCGGGATCATAGACGATCGGGGTGCAGCACCACCTTTCACCCGACAGTTGCATCCCTCAGAAGACGATACCTTACACAGGAAAAGAGCTCTCCCTCTTTCGTCTGCAAACACCGAAGACATACGACATCGACGCAAACGTCGGTTGTCACGTGCCACCCCCGATAAAGACGACTGCAGTCCAACTGTTGGCTCACGTTACAAACCCACCGATTTTTTTCTGTTTTGGTTTCCGCGTTGTCGATATTTCTATGACATTTCCCGCTGATTCTCTAGTGTGGATTAACACTGCTTTCGTCTGACTATTGAAGAAAATGATTTCTATTTATAAATATAAATTTTCAAGCTTAATGCTGAACCAACCATGATCTAAAAGAGGTTGAAACAGTTCATCTCACACGAATAACACGAATAACTACATTTATTTAGATCTTGTGCTGTCTCCATGAATATTTACTTAAATAAATAAATTTATTGAACCATTCCCCATGGAAGCATCTTTATAATTTCATTCATTTTAGAATAAAAAGTATCAGACCAGTCATTGGACCAGCGGTGGTAGGTTTAGTGTTAGCTCATTGCTATTAGCGTTTATGTTAGTAAAATATGAACAGAGACTTTCACAGAGAAGTTTATAAATTGTACAGATTATATATACGATTATATATATATTGTATAGAGTATATATATCGAATATATACAAAATTGATTTCATTTTCTTCACGCGAGTAAATCGTGATCGTCACACATGTACGCGAATATTAGCAGCGGATGTGATAAGAATTTCTTGTAAAAGCTATGTAAATGTTTTCCTGACAATTCTACAGGTTCTAAGGAACTTGTCAAGATTGTAAACATTGGTATACGTTTATACAGTGTTTGTTAACTGTATCGTTTAATTGAAACAGGAACTGAAAGCTCTTTAATCTTGCACTTCGTACATCCTGTAAAAAGTTCTTGTTTGCAGCGTTTATTATCGTACAAATTAATCTAGTCAAACAATAATAAAATCTAGCTAAAAATTTGTATTATCCAAATGACTCGAGACAGAAATATTTCTATGTTTTTAAAAGTAATAATCAAAACTCATAAGTAGACTGCACACGTTATGCATTTATGGCAAAAAAGGCGTAAGTAAGATACAGAGCAGTGAAGACATAAGAAGAATTTGTGTATATTGCGTTACGTTGCTTTTAATTTATTGTAAGAAATATTATCATTGTTAAAGATTCAATCATTTATTCATGCTTTTTCACCATCAAAACTAGACTGCGAATCTTTAAGTAGAATAAAGATTTTCTGCATTAATTATATGGCATAGAAAGTCAATGGAAATATATTTCTAATAAACTAAACTAATACTTGTAAAATTCGCAGTCTAGTCATCGAGTGCTTTCTCAAACACGAAATAGCAACACAGCTTGTTTTTTGATTCTTTAACAATTTTGAATCTTTAACAATGATGATAATTAATAATTGTAATACTTTCTAGACTCTTTCTATAACAATTTCCTAGTGGTATCCAAAGAAATTATGCCATGAACAATATCTTGTACGATTACTTCTCATCTTCCAGGTTATTTATGGATTCTTGTTTTACTGTTATACTCTTCAACAGCTGCAAAATGTTTAGAATATGTGGTAATCGAACGGTTAATGGTCTACAGAATATAGTGTTCTGTGATATGCGCTTCTGAATCTAACTTTTCATCTTTTACAGTTGTCTTTGCCGTATCTAGCGGTATCGTAGTGGAACGGAATTCCTTCGCAATTCTCGGATGATAGATTTTCCACTTATTCACCGTATCTATTGCACAACAATATTCAATGAAACTTAAATTGCAGTATTTTAACAAGATGAAAATAACATAACAGTACTCATTATTTTTTTATTGAACAAATGCACACATAATTGTTTATATCTTTAAAACTATTGAGTAACTACACCTAATATTTTGCATACATAATTAGGGATCCATATACCATCATCTCAGAAAAAATTATCAAAATCGAAGTCGGACACTTGCAGTCCTTTCCTTGTTAGAATATCTCAGCCCGAAGAAAATCATTTTTCCCACACATCTTCGAAAGTTCCGAAATTCGGAATTGTTGTCTCGCGATTAGAAGTGAAAACGTTAATATTTGCTCGAAGAACCGGCTAATGTTTCCCCGTAAATCGACCGGGCCGTTCGGCGGCTCGTTAACGACGTTTGAACGATCGGTGGCGTTTATTTGGAATTCGTGGGATTTCCTTTTGTGGCCGTGAATCGCGCATTAAGAGTGGGAAATAAAGGGAACGGTGTCGTTAGTTGTTGTCCCGCTGGACTGTGGAGGAGCCTATAGACGACGTTGACTACGACGGCGGCGACGCGCAAGGTCTTAAAGTATTTTCGAAGGCTCCTGAAAAGAAAGGAGCCATTAGTGGGATGAAAACGCAGTGGCGCGTCGTTCGCCACGTTTCCCCGAAGCGGGCCAGGTAAAAAGAAAACGTTTTTCGCGGAAGGATCGCTCTTCTACCCCGGCCCTCCCCTAAACCCGCACCTACCACCGTCGACGCTGCTTTTTCAAAGGTTCGGCGACCACGGGCGACGTTTCACGTAGATACTCATCGACAGAACTTTGTTGGATGACCTTTGAACACGATTTTCCAGTTCTGCGAAACAACCGGCTACGAACGCCGACGCTTTTTTCCGACTTCCGCGAACGGGCAGGCTCGATTTTTCAAACGGCTCACGCGTCGTGTTCTACGTTCTCACCCCTCGCCGTCTGCCTACACTGGGTCAAAAAAGTGCGAGCACCCTCGTTCAACCGATAACTTTGTGCCATGGTTCGAATGAAACTGTTAAACCCTTGCACTACTATTTATTTTGTGGTTATAGTGATTAGTAGACTGCGGATTTTATGCATTTAAGGTGAAAATGAGTAAGTGCAATTTAAAGTAGAAGACGAATTAGAAGAATTGATCAGTTCTAATGTGTAACTCCCAGCTTATTCAAATTAATAAAGGATCAATGACATTTCTATTTGGCTGTTGTTCATTGTAACCGATGCAACAATTTGTATTGTGCATAGATATCTAGTGATTAGAAATTCTTCGTCGTTCAAGATTTCATAGAGCCAAATTCACTGAACCAAATTAATAACCTATATTTTTATATTATACTATATATATATATATATTATATATATTATACTATATATATATATATTATACTATATGTATTGTAAGGCAAGGGATCAACTTTTATCTATACATGTTATTTATTGAACTTCTAATTTTTAAAGAAACTTTTTCTTCTTGTGAGGTAGCATAAGGTTGCTTCACAGACGATTCAGGAAAGAGTTCTGGAGGGTTATTATTATTAAAAATCTAAGACACTGTAAGATGGCCGAACGTTTTTGAATAGAATATACAACATCGATATATACTGTGTATTAACATCCTATTTTTCTATTTATATTCTCTAGGAATTTTCTGAGCATTGAATGTGTAATTCAGATATGAATTACTTGCCAAAAAGACTGTATTTTTAAGTGCATCGTAAATTTTATTTTAGGCATTGTACGTACTTCCCTCTTGATAGATTCCCTATTGTTAACGATAGGGCCTTTTATAGTCATTCTCTCATATAAAGTAGCAGAGCATAATACTACTTTCGTAGAGTTTGAATATTAAGAGTTCATTTGTTTAAATGAAGATGCAAATGAAATTCTAACAGTCACAGATGATTTTTTTTTTGTACGACCATAGAAAGGTTACCGTTTTGCATATATAAATTTTTAATGATAAATTATGAATGTCTCTAATCTAGCATATTATTTTCACACTTCATAAAACACTGAACTATTCAGATTATATGTATTAATATGCTACGGTTGTATATGAAACTATCATTAAAAAATAAAATGCATGTACTTTGTTTATCTACAGTGTGCACTCATTGTGCAGCCATTCGGATGAATTCTTAATGAAAACTACACTGGCTTCCTGGGAAACGATGAATTATGGTCCTAAACAGGCCTACAGCGTGTTTTGTAATTAAGCACGAATTATATCATTAGAATTACATACTATGATAATACTTTCTCATAGTTAGAGGAAGCTACGTGTATTTATGAGTTCATAAACACCGGTATTTAATGATGATCAAATATGTACTGTCAATACCGAAGATTGAAGATTGTAGTTTTCTACAACCGTAAGTACATAAAAATTGCTAATTATACATAGGTATCCTAATGTACTAATATAATGTACTATTAGCAAGTAAATATTTCTAGCTGGAAAATAAACCTTGATCAGAATTAAAAGTATTGTAAGTCGGCTTCGCCTACAATCATCCGACGGATAATAAACTGCCAAAATTAAATATTCTTTCAGGTCTGCGTAACTCAAAAAGACATTTAATATAAACATTTTAATATTTATAATCACTAGACCGCGGATTTTATGCATCTCTGACAAAAATGGGAACATACAATTTAAATCTGTGGAAATGTTAAAAATATTTAAGCGCATCGACGTATTAGTTTCAGCTTAATAGCATAAATAAAAGAAAAATACAATTTTTATTTGGCTCCTGTGTCCTGCAATCAATGTAAACGTTTTTATTTTGCATAAAGATCCGCAGTCTGATAATCACTGTCGTATTGCACACAAAAACGCCGCATTTCTTACGTGTAGTAAACAATACTATTTTATAAATCGTACTGATTCCAAGAATTCTATGTTCTTTACGCATTGAGCCCTAAACAATCCTCCTTCGCTAGGGTTTTTCAGCTAAACGACATTCGTACGTCGAAAATACGGATTCTATGGAGATTCCGGAAGCGTTCAAGCCACTTCGCACGGGGGAAAATGGTTACGTATCGTGGCTGTTTCGTTAGGTCCTTAAGAGTCTATTTTATTTTGAATTCCTCCGAGTGGCGCAGACGAAAAAGTAAACGGTGTTACGCGAGCTCGTATAAATACTTCGGAGCATACACGGAAGCCACGAGTAGACTTCCGGCGAGGCACGTGCTGCACCGGAAGCGGGGACAATCTTGTCGTCACCTCGTGGAGCAACAGCCTCGCGTCTACGACCCAACCGGCTTCATCATTTACCCCCCATAACACGGAACGTTCTGTCTTCACTCAAGAACCACGTTCTATCCTGTCTCCCTATTTTTAAACATCTTCCGCCTACGTGTTTCTTGTTCAGGGAAATAGAAGGAACGAGCGGAAAAACAAATGGCGAACCGCCTAAAACGGAATTTTTCCCGGAAACTGCTACCCTGACGGTTTTTAAGTGGTTCACTTAGCTACAGTAAATATTTCACGGCAGTGACGACTACCAAATTGCACGAATCGCGGGAAATCAACCCTCTGCACTCGGAGCTATTTTAACTGGAAAATTTAACATTTCTTCCGACCTAGAATATGATATTTTCATTTTACAAAACATTGTGCAAAACTGATCACACAAACTTTAAATCAGAATAATTTTTTTATCAATGAACCAAACGACTTCAATTTCTCTGTAAGGCTAGAAGAATTAGTTTAGTAAATGACGTGTAAGAAATATGTTGAAAGAATGCATTTGTGGTCAACTCGTATAAATTATATACGCTCCGAAAATTTCATTGAAATTGGTTAATTGGTTTAGGAGTTATAAATGACAGATTTTCGGACTTTTCACCACTTTTGATCTTTTATAACTCGTAAATCAATTGAACAATTTCAATGAAATTTTCGGAGCATAGTTTATACAAGTTGATCAAACATATATTTGAGATTTTCGTCATTGGCCCAACTAAAAAAGTTGTCGAAATCAATTTTTACTATTCTTTTTCACAATTCCGACCAAATGCATTTTTTCAACATATTTTTTAGACGTCATTTACTCAACTAAGTCTTCTAACAGAGAAATTGAATTGGTTTGATCCATATATAAAAAAGTTATTCTGATTTTAAGTGTGTGTGATCAGTTTTGCTCCTAACTGTATAATACTTATATCAATTTCAGATATAACATTTTGAATAATGACTCTGAGTCGCCACTCAAATGAAAAATTATTTGAACACCAAATACCAGATTCTTGAAAATTCTCCATTTCTAAACTGTGACAATTTCGTAAAGAAAAACAGTACACGATAAACGTAGGCACATTTCAAAGCATTAAACCTCTATATCGCTTAGTTCATTTTTTGAAAGATGTTTCCATTTGGATAATACAAATTCAAAGTTCTACGAAAACGTTAGAAAATCTTTTCGTGGCGGATTCTACCGTAGATTGGAAGTTTGAAGCTTGGCAACGATTCCTCAGAATTTAATCTAAGAATTTTTTGGTCGTTTAATGTAACAGAAACGAAGATCGATCACGTGAACATGATGAAGCTAACATTATATCAAAGTTGACGGTACATCCCTCATTTAAAGTTCGATAAAACGGCCAAAAAAAGATCGTACAGCAATTTTTGAAACGTCGCTAAAAAGGAGAAGCTTTGATCTTCAAACCTGCGGTAGATTCATTCATGAAACAAATTTTTTAACGTTTTTGCAGTCCTTTGAATTTTTATAATTTTGCGAGTAGAATCTCAGAATTGAAATAGAAAAATCTCAGCAGAAAATGAACGATGCAATATAAAAATAGTGTCCTCAACCTTTAAAATAAGTCTAGACTTATTGTCGTGGTAATTTTTTAAGAACCGGAAATTCAGTGTTCGAATATTCCTCGATGTGAAGTGTCTTTAAAGTTCCTCTTTCGGTTTTAATTGGCTAGAGCACGGTTGTACAAAGTGGAAATTGTATAAAGAAGAGCAACCAGCAAAATTATGTTTGTTGGAACAATGAAAGTACTGTGCGATTAAAAATGGTGCGACGGTGAAAGTGTCGTGCCAACGTGCAATTTATCAGTTTTCTCGTTGGCAGCAGAACAAAGGTGTAGTTTTGTGCGAGCAAGACGCCTGCGAAATACCGTATAAGGAGAAAGAGCAAATTTTGAAAAACTGTTTTTGTTTCATTGATCGAAGTTCACCATTTCACATGTCTTCAACTTCTAGAAAGATGTACAGATTCTTAACACGTTAAGTGCCACGCCAGCACGTGCCAAAGTTCCATGAAATCTAATCAATTTTTTAATTGAACTCGCAACTGATAAGTCAAGATTTATTATAGCCACTGCTATTTTAACTCTCTTATACTTCACAGGTTCTAACGAAACGTTGAAGAATTAATGTTGAAATCTAGTAAAAAAAGAAAACATCGTGTCAGTTATTCATGACTGGCGTGGCGGATAACGCGTTAAAATAACCATGCATCTCTCGCAACGTTGATCCGTCAGTGCTCAAAACTATGTACAAGATGTGGCCAATATTTAAGTGTATTTTGCGCAAATCAAACGTGGACGAGCCACGAAAGCGTAATAAGCGTGAATAGAAGCCGCGAACTGTGCAAAAATACATGCGTGCGTGAAATCCAAAGGATTTGGCTCAGAATTATTTCCAATCCTTTCAAATCAAGCGTAAAATGTCCAACAAAATGTGCAATACTGTTACAACTTGTACAAGGTATGTACACTACGAGATTGCGCAGATGTTAAAGCAAAGATCGATAAATTACGTACGACGAAAGTAAAATCCAAAGAAAATGTTGTGAAACATATCCTACAAAATAGTGTACATTGATAAATACCAAATGGAAAAAGTAGAACATTTAGAAACAAAATATCTAAAACACTATATGTAAAATGTACGCAGAAAGATTGGTCAAGCGTGTGAACTTCGTTTTTTAAGGATGTATTTTTCAGGTAATTTATTGGATGATAGTAATAAATATTTAAAAAACATTGTCATACTACTCACCGTTGTCTTCGACGATCCCTCGTATCGACTGCATGATCCCGTCGACGTCGAACTTCGACTCACTATCGACGGCAGTGCGAAATACGGTTAATAATATTTGCCCGATTTTCTCACTGTAACAAGCAAAAATAAAGAACAAATTAGACGATGCTTCGCTTGAAAACGTATTTTCAATTTAAATCTATTCTATAAAATCCACAATCTTCCCGCCGCTCAAATATTTCGCGAATTTGCTCATACTAAGCGAATACCTTTGTAGAAAACTTTCGGACAAAGTGAGCCGCACAAAGTTTGACATGATAAGCTTCGTTCTCGCACTTGGAAGCATTAAACAGTTACCTAAAGACATCTTGAAAGAACCTCGTTTCGATCGAGATCCATCGGATCGGAGGCCGGACACTGTAGACGATCGATTCGCCGACAAAAGGGATCATCCCCGAGGAAGGGGATGGTCGAGAATTTATGAAGGACTTTCTTTCCCGCGGATCTCGCGGCGAATAAATCCACGGCTGAGCCCGCGCGATATTACTTGAAAGACGCGTCCTAAAAGAGTGTAAAACGAGGAACGGAGCCCGCTGAAAGAGCCGGGGGTGGGGACGCGAGAGGTTTACCCAAGGAAAATTACATTTTCTCGGCGGAATCGCCGCGAATGCAAATACCAGCGCGGGACGATAATTAACGGCGACCCGGGAGAGAGAGAGAGCAGAGGTAGAAGTAGTCGGGGATGGAACTTTTAACAAGGAGCGAGGCGAGAAGCCGCGCGACCGATCCAGTCTTGCGCGCCCTCCAAATTCCCGAGATCGGCGAACTTCCATCGAGGGCCGGTTTCTCGGGCTAATTCCATCGAACTTCTTCCCGAAGAAGAAGAAGAAGATGAAAAAGAAGAGCTTCTCACCGATGGACTTCGTCTTAACGATCGGAAAAGAGAGCGAGAGAGAACGTGTTGGACCAATCACAGGATTAGACAGGGGATGGTTGAAAGGGAGTCAGTGGTTGTCAGTCGGCCATCGAGTCGGCATCGCGAGCGGCGGAGGTAGAGCGTCCTCTCTCGAGGAGCCGATGATCAGAAAATAAGAAAGAAAAGGGTGAAAAAGCGCTGCACACATTATTGTAGCGACCGATAATACAGTTCGGCGGGGAAGCGAAAAAATATGGGCGCGGAGGGGAGGATGGGAGGGAATAAAATGAAAGCGGTGGGTGGACTAGGAGAGAGATAGAGAGAGAACAGAGGAAAAAAAGTGGAACGGCGGGGAGGGGGAGAAACGCGAAGACGAAGGAAGGAAGTAAGGAGGAATAAAGGCGAGAAAAGACAGATACGCGAAGAGTTCGATCCTCCCGTTTGGCTTCGCAGAGACTTCCCCCCTCCCCGGCAACGTTGGTGTGGAGGTGGTAAGGTTACCCTTTCTAGAGTATGGTGCGTGAACGGATGGATACGCTGCGAGCTGGTCGGTTGAGTAGAGGGGCGCGGGAAGGAGGGGGTAGAGAGAGAGAGAGAGAGAGAGAGAGAGAGAGAGCAGCTCCAAAGTCTCGTATCAGGGACACCGTGAGCGGGAGAGAGTACGAGCGAGACGCGCGACGCGGTATTGGGAGGTGCAGGGTAAGAGGGGAGGAGAGGCTGGGGTGGGGGGTAGAACTGGCACCAACGAAGATCGCTCGCGGTACCCCACCAGAAGTTTAACAGACGATCGCCGATGGAGGGAGGCTGTTCTCCAAAGTCGTTGGAGAACGGGCAGAGGGATGGTACCGCCTGTGAACGCCTACTGTGCCGGCGCAAACATGGCCGCCTCCGGCGTCGTCGACGACCGCCGCCGACCACGAGGGGCAACGACGTCGGCCACGCCGTCGTCGTCGTCGTAGTACCGTCGCGGCGGTTTTCTTACTCCGAATTCGGAACCGAATCGAACGATGATCAAGGGATCACACGATAACGCCCAATGATCTGCAAACGGGATTCGGCTCCCGGGTTCCCGAGGGAAACAGCACCGGCCGGAATGATACTTCGCATCCCCTCCGGCCCCAAAATTGAAGTAGAGCCCGGGTAACTTCGCGGCGCTGCGCATGTTCGAGCTTCAGGACGGCTTGTAAGATCGATAGGGAAGACGACGGTTTCGTGACCGGCGGGCTTTCGCGGGCGGTGGTTTCGATTTTAGGGGAATAGTCGATTTGCTGTGGGATTGCTCGGAATAATGGAACCTCGGGGGCTGACGCTCGGCCGGGCTGCTCGCGGGCCACTTCTGCCTTTTCTTTCTCTTCGATTTCGTATCGTGCGTCTGTACGATCCAGGGGAACGTATCGATGGACGTCGATACAGAATTTTTTCTTATTAGCGAACATTTTATGAACAAAAGTTCCCAATGTCTCCCTGCCGTTCCCTCTTTTTCAAAAATGTTATGGTCTATGCTTTACACTCTGAAGTAACCATTTTTCAAACTTTCTCTTAGAATTACGAAAATTCTATTAGACTCTCAGGATACGATTATAGACGATCATTCATCCAACATATCCGCCTTGAACACGAAATACGTTAGGAGAATAAGCTCGTGATCTGATCTTGTTTTATAAAATACATTCCTGCGTTCACACCTCTATCATACACTTCATCTCGCGAACATATTCGGACGTTGTCGCTGCTACTTCTCGAACGAACATAGTTGAAATCATAACAGTTTCCCACCTCACTCCTAGTCCTTCGAACAGGCAACATACCTGCGAGTAGAATGGACAGCTATTACGGCTTCAGATATCGCCTATCGGAAAACAAACGGTAGTTTATCTAACTCGATTAACAAGTTTGCTAATGATTTCGATTAGATCGGTGACTCGATCGTTTCTTTCAAATGACGCACGTGCTCTGCGCAATAGTTTGCGACAGGTGAATGTATAACTACAGTACGGAAGAAAGAAGATAATAACAATAAATAGATGAAAGTACAGAGATAAAAATCGACAATGTGATAATTTCCCAGGTAAAAATTAATCGATAACGCGGCGTCTCTTGGAACGGTTCCAGCGCGTTTCCAATTCGAAACAGTCCACTAATTAATCGGATAGATCTAGCCGCGTAAAAATCGTCGATATCGGCGGCCGAGGTTGGCCCCGTTCTCATTATCGATATTGAAGCCGGAGCTCCATTAACAGGGTCGCCAGTTATTAGGACAATAACACCATGGTATACGCGTGGCTGCGTGGCCTGCTGCTCGCACAGGCTGAGTTTCAAACCGGCTCCGAAATTTCATTAGCCGGTGGATGAGTCGTAAGCGGAAGCGGAAGTAGACGAACTCTTTACGAGTGAGACGTTCGGGAAATCCACGGGAAAGATATATCTTCGACGTCGCGTGCAGACTCTTCTGATACATTGTATTCGAGTCGCGTGTGCGCGCCTCGTATCCCGTTCAACGAGGAAAAGTGGATTTGCCGGTCGTTCCCGGGGTCCTAATGCCGCGTCGGGGAGACAGAAAGGGATAAAAGTGGATATCGTTGACGGAATATCCTTGACTTGTCGCCGCGAAGCTGTTCGCGACGCAAAGTGGCTTATCGTTCGAACGGCCGTGATCATTAATTGGCGCGACTCGCGTTTTAGGCTGCCAGAAAACATCTCCCTATCTCGTAGGCAGCTAAAAGGGTCTTCGAACGGGTCGACGCCAGTATTTAAATCGAATCAAGCGGTTAAGCAAATGCTACTCGATGGAATATCACATTTGATGGCCGGCCATTTTCATTATAGCTTCGTCGCGGCCATTATTTAGCGGGACTTCGTACCTGTATTTCCATAAGAATAGGACAAAACCACTCAAGAAACCTTTCCAGAAAATAAAACGCAAATTAAATGAATGGAAGCTTTATCTCGCAGAAATGACATTGTACTTTGAATATCTTAACTTCTTTTTTATGAAACACTTATACTGTATATTTAATCAAACGCGATGGAAACGGACAAATCGATTCTGTCAAATTTATAAAATTCCGTGCCACGAACAGCTGTGGACTCTGTTTTGAATTGACCAACCAGATAAGGATGAATGATTCGTTGGAACAAATAAAGTTGTAGCGATACCATGAATGAACGTAACATACTGATAAATACGTGTCCGCGTTTTGACCCTTAACCCATGACGCGGGAACGTTGATTACTGTTCCGCGAGAGCTTCCAAATATTAATGTCGAAAAATCGGAAACTCCGCCGTTCTTTAGAAACTTCGTAACGGCGTCACCTCCGCGAAACGAATTTGTACAGCACAATGAAACGTTAGTGTGGATTTATAGTGGAGCTGCGAGCATCGATGATAGCGGCGCGGTGAAAAGAAACCAACATTCGTGACAACATTTCGACACATACTAATGAAAAAGTACATATGTATTTTCTTTTTTTTTCACCGCACAGCTCACTACTCGCTGCTCCACTATAAATCCACCCTTACACATAGAACTTTAAATTACTTCAAGAACTAGAGGAATTCATTTGTTTCCGGCAATCCCGTAGCAGATATTGCAACAACAAAGGACGCGATAATTGCATAATTGATGTCTTGAAAGATTAATCTCAGACGAACTCCCCCGTTTCACGATTCATATTTTATAATATCTTCATGGAGGTTAATCAGTATTTTCGAAGCTGTTCCTCGCGTGTTCTCGTTTTATGGTTACGCCGAAAGATGTTTTATTCATTCGAGGGTGACATCGATGCCGCGAAGATAGTACATATTCAGGTTGTAATTCCCATCGATCATCGATTGAACAAAGTCAATATCGGTCGGTTTGTAGAATAAACGCAGCCGCGATCGACCGTAGTACATCATTCGACAAAGTTTACCACGGCGGGGACAAGTTGACTGCGCTTTCCAGCTACCGGAAGCCAGCTGTTATCTCAAGAAGCAAGCCGGCACCGAACGACAAAGGCTCGTCTCGACCTCGTCTTTGACACGAACGACCCACATTCAACGTACGCGACGATGGCAGGATCGGTGGCGCGCATTGAACACGCGGCATCATGTTTTCGAAAATCACGAAGAATAATCTGGAAAACGCAAGTCACCTGGAACGCCGCGCCGGTTACAGTCAACGCGGAAGTCGCCGGAATCGATATGCCACGTTTCAAGAAACATTCCGAGACTCGTTTCTTCCTCGAACCAACCCTCTGCCACCCTGAATATTTTCGTGGCGCGACCAAAAAATGATTGACATTTCAAACTGATATGAAACCAGAAATGGTGCAAGCCAAAACAGTTAATCGTTGAATAATAACGTGGGATGTAATTAAAATTGTGTGACACCGTAAGTAAGAACACGGCACGGATCAAGAACACAAAAGACGTAACACTGATTGACAAAAACGTAATCGCCCTCGCACTAGACTAGTTAAATCGCTCTGATCGCATTTGCTCCTTCGGTCGGGCACTCTGTCGGTTTGAAACGGTTCGCTCACGTTCTCGGTACTTTTTCACTCATACATTTAAACGTACGTACACACGCTTCCCACTAGGTCGTTGGCACCGCTTTTTGTCTCGACCGCTAGGTGACAACTCGCGATCGGCGGTCCCGCTGCCAAAACACGTAACGGACGTCGATCACCTTCCGCGGATCATACACATCAAACGTACATGGCTTCGAAATTCAAATCTACAATAAGAAATTAATTAGAAGTGCTGTGAAACATAGTACTTATCGAAGGACGTTACGTTTGTCCTATGCAAGCCATGTTAAAACTATATTATAATTATTTGATTCAATGACCGTACCGACTAAACGCACCGAGCTATAAAAGTAACAGCCACGTGTTGCCTTATAAAAATGATAAAAATTAATTTATTCAGACTTCGCGCGGCACTAAAAAAACAATGATATTTATTAAATCATTTATTGAGAAATACCGTGCGGGTTGAGTAATTTTGGCGATTTGAAATTTCCAAGAGAAGAAAGCGAGAATAAATATTTGTGGGCGTTAGTGTTTCTTAAATTTGACGAATATTATGCAAACACGGCAGCGTAGAAAATCCCTGGGATCCCTTTAAAGCCGGGAACAATGAGATTCCTGCAACGGGTCAAACTGTCCGGGCATTCACACGGCGAAGGTTAATACGCACCGGAAACCGAATAAATTGCCGTTTCCACCCCCTTTGCTGCCTGTCATCGTCGCGCGACCGATCGTTTGTCTGGCAATTTTTCTCAAGGAGGCGAGCCCGGCGCGCCGGGACAAGATATATTCCCATGGGTCCCAAAAGGCCGTCCCTTCAATATCCCTCGTCGGGGTCCGTTCTATTGGCAGCAGGACGAGGGTAGTTGACAGGGCTATGGGGTACGCGCACCGGTACTCGAAACTCGCGGCCGAGATACCGGCTTCCCCGCACGGGACTTTCCACGGTGTTCTCCTTCACACGGTTCTTCTGCCCCCTTGGATTTGTTTGGACACCCTATTTGTGCCTCTTTTACCCCCACCCCCCTCTTTCTTCTCGCGTTTTCTGGACGCATCCGATTGTCCCGTGCAACCGTAGTTTCCTTCTCGACCCGGCCATTGTTTCATCGGAAGACAAACGCCGGCAAACGAATTGCCTGGAAACGAGGGATAAGAAGACGAGGAGAAAGAAAGCGAGCCGAGAAGAGAATGCGGCGCTCACGACCGAAACGCTTCACGGGAAAATTCCCCATAGTCATGGTAATGAAAGCTGATACAGGTTTAAGCGCGCGCGCGGCTTCGATGCTCCTTTCGAGAAAACTTCGGAAGCCGCAAAAGGAAATCGGCAACAGGCCGAAGCCTACCAAGCACTCTCGATTCTTGGAACCGTTTATCGAGGGTGAACGATCAGTTCTTTCCTCTTTCCGCGGAGTTTAATCGAGTAGGGAAATTAGCACTAAACTGACCATCGGCTCTCCGATCCTTAACGCAATTAGCGATTCTCGGGGAATACCCGTCAAGGGGAATTCGCCAAAATATCACGATCCCTTGTGACAGCGGTCGCTACGGTAAGCAATTATCTTTTATTTCACTAGATTCCGTAGCTTTAAGATCTCTAGGAACAGTAAGTAATTCCTTAGGATTTTATTGTTGTTTTCAACAACTTTATAGACTATTAATCATCTTCTCCCATCCGTTTCTTAACGTTTCACGTCAGCGTAATTACTAGACTGCGGATCTTTATGCGAAATAAACATTTCTTATCGGAATTGCGACAAAATGGAGTGAAATAGAAATTTATTTTCTTTCCTATTATGTTT
The DNA here is from genome assembly GCA_028455765.1 of Lasioglossum oenotherae. Lineage (NCBI taxonomy): Eukaryota > Metazoa > Arthropoda > Insecta > Hymenoptera > Halictidae > Lasioglossum > Lasioglossum oenotherae. Next base: position 14,693,689 of record CM052294.1, on the reverse strand, counting down.
ACTAGGCTAATGTTTTCGCTATTTTAAATTACACCTACTCATTTTTTGTCATAAATGCATAAAATTCGCCGTCTAGTAATTACTATTTAACGACTCGACACATTTTAATCATGCACGGACATTAATTTTCAATAAAGTGTACTAAGCTCGCATACTGAAATTTCTTGCGCATAAAAATTACATATAAGAGCGTATTTGTTCCTCTTTAACATACAGACGAACACTGTGTGTAAACAACAGTGTTCTCTTCGGATAGTAGCAACAATTAGTGAACGTTGTAAACCGCGATTTCGATAGAACCGTTTTAAAGTAGCAACATTTAAATGAATTTCAAACATTGTGACACGTTGGGCTCAATTTTTTAATTTACCGATCATGTTTTTGTGCTATAAATTAAATACTTTTAAGTATTTAAGTATTTTAAGTACTTTCAAGGAAGATTTCAGTTCTTCCCTTGTGATTCGAGTTATCGAGGTTCGACTGTAGTTAAAATTTTCCCTGAAACGAGCGAAGATAATCTTCGGCTCACCGTCGGGGGCAAAAGCGGGAAAACTCGTCGGGGACGAGGGACGCGGAAAATCTGGGCCCGGAGCCCTGTAATTTAGGGGAGCCAGCGCCAGGGCTGGCCAGGTGCGCGTGTTTCGTCAGATGCGGATAACGGGAGGACAGACGGAGAAAAATGACGGTAAAAGAAACAAAAAAAAAGGGACAAAATTTGTCCGCAGTCTGTATATGCATCTGTCGTGCGGGCGCGTTCCATTCCGTTCCGTTCCATCCGTCTTAATACGGCGGGGCATTGTGCCAATGAAAGGGCCGCGTATCAACCGGAAAACCCGTAATTTGTCGAGCAAACTTGGGCTAGCATTACCAAATGTCGCGCGGCTATCGCGTTAACCGTGTCCGAGGTTTTCACGCGACGTCATTTTCCCCGTCGCGGTGCCGCGCCGAATGACTCCAGCGATGATCTTGCGGGGCCTCGACGGCGATTTTCCTTTTACGATGCCGAGAATCGGGAGATTAGTTCGAGCAGATCGTGAACAATTTCCAGGAGTCGTAAACAGAAACGATAAAGCCGATCGCGACGACCAACTTCCACTCGATGAACTCCAGAATTGGTCGACGCGTAAATCATCCGTGGCTGACACTCGAAGAGGCGGAAGGAAGAGAGAGCGAGCGTAAGCAGACCTTTCGCATTTTGCGAGAAAGCCTTGCAATCGGATTACCGGCCAAGAAATCGAACAATCGCGATCGCATCAACGCAGAAACACTGCCGGAGCCCTCGGGACCAGGGACTAAAAAGAAAGATAAAGAGAAAGAGAAAGAGCAGAGGAACGAAGGGAAAGGTGATTTAAGCTCCGAGAGGATTAACGCGTATTCGTCCAATTGGTTTATGGTTTCACGCTCTTCCAACGACAATAAAGAAGCGTCGAACCGTTTGTTGGTGCCAACGAAGGCGCTCCCGGAGACCCGAAACGGGAAAAGGACGAAGGACGAAGGATGAAAGGAGGATCACGTGAACGTTAATGACCGTCAACGGCAAACGGAAAGAGGAAGAAACTCGGTGTGGCGCACCTTTCTCGTCACGTTTATTACGGAAGGACAAATATTACGGTGTGGACGCCTTCTGGAATTCTCCTCGGGTTTTCCCCGGGACCCGGGTTCGTCCTCGGGACACCTGTCCCTGGCACGCACCAAAGGCCGCAAATCCGATCCTCCAGGCACGATAAGATAATAGCAGTAATACGCTTTTGTTGCGTGCCCAGTCGTTAGCGAACGCAAAAAACCAACAATATTTATAATTAAAGGCTTCCGTGTAAGTCAGCTTAAGTGAGGGCCACCTCGGAATTATGCGTTTACAATGTATTTACTTTCCAATCGTACACTGAAGCTTTTGTTTCTGGGATCACAGAGTTTTATGCATCTTGTTCCAAAGCACAAACGTGTTCACAGGTAGACAACAAATAATGATCCTTTTGCACGTGGTTTTAATACATTATGGAAACAGTTGAGTAATTATAATGTCCATTTATGTAAATCATTTTTTCAATGGTTAAAGCAGTTTCGAAATGCACAATAGAAGTGGTCTAGGTTGATTGTGAGAAACAGAAATTGAAAATATAAAGAAGATATAAGTGATATCCTTGAAACCTCTGCATGTCTTTACAGTTTTGTGTTTCATGTGTTCATTTTTATCATGTAAATGCATAAAAAAATTTGAAGAAACTCAAGTTAAACGAGATTTCGCTTTCCTAATGCAATATTCGAGAAATCCTCTTGACTGGGATTGATGAGTTAATTCGTCATTCGAGTTTGCTGTCACCTTTCATTACGCCTTCGTAACGTGGTTGAAAAGTGGCCCAGTTAAAAGGTTAAGCTCCGTCGAACCTCGTATTCCACAATGTGTAAAAGCTTTTATAAAATGCTAGTGAAGAAGATACAGCGACGCAAGTGATGCAATGACACTGATTAAAACGTCTTTATCCGCAAAAATGTCGTAGAAGGGAAGAGAAAATTTGTATGTTTTGTATGGCTAGTCAAATTCTATTTCATCTAAAAAGAAACGCGTAACAGTTAAATTTGTTAGACTTCGTTAACAGCTTCATGACGAGTCTGACTCGTTAAAATGCGGCAAGAGGTTAATCAGAAAATCGGAGCGCGCGTCTCCTAAGACGAAGTTTTATAAATGATCGTGCAAGCGCCACATTGTAGAGCAAGACAATAACGCAGTAGTGAGATTAAATCGGCATAATAGCCCGGAGCCGCGTTTGAAGATTAACGCCGTATCCGCGCGCGAAGTGAAATGAGAAAAACCGTGCAGGAAGGCGGAGAGAAGCTCTGGACATGTAAACACGGAGATTGTTTCGATTAATTGCCGTCCGTGTACGCCGGACTGGTCTCTACGCGCGAAAAGGAGAGAAACGACACTTGGCGAAACGCATCCCCCATCCGTCTTCCACCGCGATATCGATAAAGCCATTTCCGAAAGGGAAAAGAGAAAAATGGCACAGTAACCGGACACGCGGCGGAGCACATTCCTGCGTGAACCGACTTTTTCTGTTTCGGCTTCGCAACCGTGTTAACGCAACGATACAAGTCTCGTCCTGTAATTAAACTGTCAAGTGGCCACGCAACGTTCGATTACTCGAACGGCAAGGATTAATGATACGGTTCGCGCGGTGCCCGGTGCCAAAGAATCGTTTTACAATCAGCGCTCGGGGAGCGAGCACCGAGTCGATGACGGTTCGAGGGCAATTTTCACGGGACAACGGGATCGTAATCAACCGGTCGAAGACGCGTCGACAATGGGAAACCGCTCCGATTGTGCCAAGTCCCTAGGCAAACCTGCCGAATTTGCCTCGCCGAAGAGTAATGCGAGCTTACTCAGAGCGATACCGATTAGACTAATCTGAAGTAAGTATTCTACGTCACTCGGCAAGAAAGTACTGAAATCTCCGAGTGAAGATCGCTTGTATTCATTTCGAAGGGTCTCCAAGTTTCGCGTCATCCCCTAATCCAATGGTCCGCAAACTCATTAGTCGAAAGGGCCAAATTTCTTTAGAAGAATCGCTTTCAGAAGTCGCTTAAAACTAGATATCGTACTTTATTATAATCTTATTTATTGATAAAAAAATAGAGTAGAAATTGCTCATTATTTGAATTTAGATGTAACATACTGACTGAGTGGAAAATACTATTCAATTAAAATAATATAAATTAATTTTAAACACATCGTTCCAAAGAGCCGCGGTTTGTAAACTGGTTACGCTTGATAAACAAACATTATAATATAATAATAAGTAGTAACTTTGTAAACACCGCACGCGGGGAGCTCGAACGCAAACTGAGCTTCTTCGGTGCGAAGCGGGCAGTGGAGTGGGGATGAGGCAGAGTGGGAACGCGTAGCGGAGTAGGGAGCGCTGTTGCGCGGAGTGACGATCGCTGAACGCGATCGCGTACTATCAAGCGCCGTAAATTTAATAGTTTATACCTCCTAAACGCATAGGCTTTTTTAAAAGTTCTTTTTTCAATATTGCATTGTCGTCCAGTTCTGAGCTATGATTAAAATGTCAAGTCTCTAGCTCATCGGGAAGATAGTTTAAAATCAATTGCAAAATTTGTACCGAACAGACAGACGAACAGACAGACAAGAGAGCGAGCTAATAAAAACGTGGTAAAAATTGACCAAGACTATGTATAAGAGGGTGCCGAGTTGAAAAGTTCATCCACCACACTTGCAACATAGCACCACCACGTGTTTAGATTCTCGTCAAATTCGATGGTAAAAATTTCTAACGCCTGGAGAAAATACCAAGATATCATGCTAAAAAAAGACGTCAAGTTTAGGAGGAATAAAATTCTGAAACCACTTGGGGGGTGGAAAGAAAAAAGTAACAAAGCAAAGTGGTCGACGCATTGTTCAACGAAGTCTTTTATATCCAACTAAAGAACGGTGCTATCTATTTTTTATAAAAATTGTGAACTTTCGACTAACCCAGTATAATGATCGGCAATAAGTGGGCTAAGAAAGTGGAGAGGGCAGTAGCGCCGGCCGATTTCCATGGTGAATGGGAAATTTCCGGGGGAAGTACGCTGACGCAGGTATGGTTTTCCGGAAGAGGACACCGTTGAACAAACGGTTCGAGCAGGGACAAGCCGGGCCGAGGGTTCACGCGTCGGTCAAGGATCATTCAGCCCTGACACCTGGCTCCCCGTCTAATTATTATATTGGCCCCTGGAACACGGGACGGAACGAAATTTATGCCCGCCCCGGGAATTGTTGTGTGTCGTCGACGCCGCGACGACGTTACGGTAGTTTTCCCCGGAATCTCGCCGATTCCGCCGGGCCGAGGAGCAGCTTTATGGCTCATTAGCCCGTCGTAAACCTCTTATAATGCATCATCGGCAAATTTAAAATCGCCACGGTAAACACGGCACCCTGGGGCCGTCCACAAACACGACCGAACAACGTCGGGGAACGAACGCGCCGATATTCAGCTGCTCTTCGCGTTAATAACCCAATTAGCGGTCCGCGTTCGACGGCGGCGTAGATCGAGGTAACGGTGGGCTCGCGAGAACAAACATCCCACGAGCTCGTCGTCTGCTCCATTCATGGATCAATCGAGTGGTCGCGGATACGACGCATGGTGGGCGGAATCGAGAAATTTCGTGACATTTGGGTAGAAAATCAATGTTCTCATATTCCTAGCCACCGAATGAACTCTGCTTCTTAACCCCTTGCCGCATTTTAACGACTCAGACTCGTCACGAAGATTTTAACAAAGTCTAACAAACATAAACGTTATGCCTTTCTTTTTAAATTAAATAAAATTTGATTCGTTTGTGAGACGAAAATCTTCATGCAAAACAAAAATTGTAATATAGTTAATATACAGGGAGTGCAGCAAGAAATTGCAGCTTGGCTCACCGATGACTGACCCAGCTCTCGGAACGCGTTAACCCTTAGATTTATGGGTTCATTTAGCAATTTTTTTCTCATAGACCCATTAGCTTACCTGTTGTTGCCAATATAACAGTTATTGATTTGATTTAATGGCAAAAGTTGAGTAATTGTATAACGAATTTAATACTATGAGCCAAAATCGACCCAGCTACCATCGTTGGTGGATTACTCACGTTTCAACTGAAAAGATTGCGATCTTCGTGATGCAATTAAGTTTGAAAGGAAGATAAAATATAACCGAGAGCAACAGTCGCATCGTCCGAGATCATTTTGTGTAACACTACTAGAAGACCCATTACTACCAGAACCGCCTGGCACGCCCAACGAGAGGGTACCGCATCCTTTATTCAATAATTAATACGACCATGAAGATGCTGTTGTAATATGCACACGGGCCAGAATAATTATGCAAATAGCGCCCGTATGTTCCTGAGCAAATATGTATACATATAATATCAACAAAGCCAGCATAAAACGCATCAAATCGATTAATTATCGCTATTCCTGAAAACCAACAGATCTCCTATAATGTCCACGGGTCGAGAGGGCGTTCCTAAACGTTGGTTCCCATAATTCGAGCGACAAGTCGTCAACGTCGGTGACGAGTGTTGAGAAGCACGGTGCGTGTACGTGTGTTCGTCGAATAAACGTTCCGGGGCAGTTTCGACGTAAAACTGACGGTGAGGTGGAGAGGTAAGCTCGCACCCCCTCCCCCCTTTCCGCCCCTGTGTTCGTTCCTAAACGCAAAGGGCGTACCGCGGCCATTAATGTTTCACGAGAACGATTCTTCAGAGCGCACACGTGACACAAATTATGTACCTCTGTTCGAGCGAATCTATATACCGGCGTGTTACCTAGAATCACGGGAGTAAAAATCGATCGGTATCGACGCGTACCGGAACGCAGCCCCGAAAAACGCTCGAGCTGTGCGCTCCGCTCCTTGAGACGCGAAGAGCCTCGTACAGAGCCGCGCGGCGAGACGGGGCGAGGCGAAACGAGGCGAGGCGAGGCAGGGCGGTCGATAAATCGAAGCGAAGCGGCACACGGCGCGTGTATACCGTTCCGATACCAACATACCAACCGAAAACTTTTGCTTCGGCGAGCTCGCGCGTCTGGTGGCCATGAGGTCGATCGCACATGCGATTCGCGGGCGACCAGTTTCGCCCAGGGAGGCAGGCGTGTATACAGAGAGAGGGGCGGGGGGAGAATAAGTGAGACAGAGAGAGAGAGAGAGAGAGAGAGAGAGAGACTCTATCTGTCTCAGCCCCGTCTCCTTTGCTCCGGTGGAGCGGTGCCGCTGGCCCGAAAGAACGGAGAAGACGGAGAAGAGTCTGGTAGCAGGGTCTCCGTGGCATGAAGGGACTCTAGAGAGAAGGAATGTTGTGTTGTTGTGCCGGGAAGCGGTTGCACCAGGGCGGCGGTGGGGTGCCACGCCGCGACCGGCGGCGCGGATCAAGCAACGAAACGAGACAGAGAGACGGAGAGAAACGCGAGGAGAAGATTAACAGAGACCGAGAGAAAGGGGAGAAAGAGAGACAGAGCCAGGGGTGGGGTGGTTCGGCGGTCGAGGCGCAGGAGGGGAGGCAAAGTCAATGCACCGCAAGGGAATGCAACGCCGCGCCAAGCAATACAGAGCCTACGTCAGAGTGCATTCTACCGCACTTTACGACTACGCCGCGCTGTCCCGTATACGTGCACCGTCTCCTCGCTTCTTCCTTTCATTTTTACCGTCGTCTTGTTCTATCGTAGACACGGCTGCCACTGACGCTGTTGCTGCTGCTGCTTCATCTACTGGCGCGTGTCCCGAGGATCCTACCTGCTAACTCTCCTTAGTCTACGATCTTTTTGCCCTTTCCGCGCGAACCGAGCTACTTCGACGTTAATTCTTCGGTGGAAAAAGAAGAGAACCGCAGTAGGTGTACTTACGCCGGAGATATTAATTGTAATTACCCCTGCGTGGGAGACGGGGCACGGTCGCGTCGAGCACGCGGACATAGAAATCTCCGTGAGAAGACGGGCTTGTTATTGTTACACGGTCGATCGCTCGCTGATCGATCAGCGACTTCCGAATGAATTTTAAGAAGTGCGAATGTTGTGCAGTTTTCAGTGCTGTCCGGTAGAATTTGTGCCCACCGTTTTCTCCGAAGCGTTACATTTTAACAACCCCCATGTCATCGCATTATCCCTACCCATCTCGCGCCGCCGCCAATCACGAGGTAGCTACGAGTCGACTGCCAATGAGGGCGAAACAAAGTATGTAGCCTCCTGCTGGAACGGGGGAAACTGCATGTAACTAATTCACGCTACTTACTAAACAATTTATACGGTAAATTTAATATCGACTATAACGCTGCAGTATCGGACCCGGCAAATCCGAAACTTTGTCCGTAAGTACAAGAACATTGATGTGTACACGCCTTTACGCAACAGCACGTAGCTTGAAAAAATTGGAAGATTGGTATCCACTGTATGGATGGTCACCACTAAAAATTGCTGTACCATTATTCACAATATTGTTTACATTGTTAAATATGTCGGTATCTAATCAATTGCTACACATTTATGTATTGTATGAGGTATTGCATCAATTTCATATCCATAAAGTGAACAAAAATCATATACAATCTGATTGTTCTAGCTAGGAAGAAATGTTCAACCCTTTGCACTCGTTTGTCGAGCGTGACTCGACATCAGAGAAGGAAAAGTGTAAATGAAACGGGTTTTTATATGCATCTGGTTCTTCCTTTATGTATTTAATCGCCTTACTTTTTACTTAAAAACGTCACAACAAAGTTTTCGAGCTATATTCAATATAATTAGTAAACAGCATTGTTTAAAATAAGTAGCAGTCATTGGCAACAAAAGCGAAAAATAATTCGGAGTTCAAACGGTCAATTTTCGAGTTAAAATAGCTCCGACTGCAAAGAGTTAATAAAAAGGAACACAGTGCTTGCGATTATCTCGTGCAACTACCGATTCAGTTAACGCCCTCAAGCTCTTTCCGAAAATAACCACATAATACGAAACTGAGTTACAGTAATCCCGCTGTAATCTCCGTCGCAGGCCCACCCACTCGTTGCAGCCGGAGACTTCGGAAACCCAAAAACACGTAGCTACAAGTAATATACTGCGCAGTTCTAGATGAGTCTTGTCTGCATCCCTGGAAGCGTTTGTCACCGGGCAGAGAAGTTCGCTGGGAACAGGACACACAGCGTCGAACTTCCACCGCGGTGAACTATGAGCCATGAGTCTAGCGTGCTTCAATTTAGATTGGGCGAGAGCGCGAGTTGTCCGCATCATCCGTTAGAACCGTTTCTCACACGAGGGTACAAGGAATCACGATTCACGTAGCGCACACGCGAGCTACGTATGAAATACACGGTTGAGAACGAGACTCTTGCGTGTGTGCGCAGCTAGCGAAAAGCCTCTCGCGAGTTTCGCGGCTAGAGCTTCGAAAGCGATGGTGGCCAGCGACGCGGAGAGTCGGAGCCGGTGCTATTGCTTCTCGGAAGCAATGCATCACGAGGCGATGCCGAGGCGACGCGTGTTACGAGTCGACTCGACTCGAATCGAGTTTTCTCGCTAAAGAGGCCAGCAGAAAAAGCCGGAGGTGGAGGAGGAAGAGAAGGCCGCGGCGGAGGTGGAGGAACGGGTCGAGACAGAGGAGCGATGCTTAACGCGGGCCCGCGCCATAAAGAAAACCTGGAAGACTCGACCTTCGTTTGTCGGCCGAGTCCGATGCCTGTAAACAACCGGCAATAGATCCACCCCCCCCCCCCTCCCTGACCGGTACGCCGAAACAATTAAACACGGAGTCGGAGTCAATTAAACGTCGAGGACAGATACATGGACTACGGATATTGCGATGGGGGATATCAGTTTTTAGGGGCCAATTTCTTTACCGTTGGGTCCTTTTGTATTCCAACGCCGAGGGGTGTTACTCCCTCTAGGAGCTCCCTCATCGATGTCATATTTAAGTACGTCCAGGAGTTTTAGAAACATGTGCGAGCTAGGTATTGACATGTCACTGACAATGAGTACTAGTCGTCATACGACGTGAATGGCTTAACGTGATAATTGATTAGAAGATAGGTGAACATTTATTTTAAATTTAATATTTAATTTAAAGAAATGTTCATGAGACGAATTTAGCATTGAGAAATGCACGAGTCTACCTGCAACTAGAAAGCCTAGAAAGACCAAAGATCAAGCTCCCTGGGAGACACGGCAACCTATCAATTCAGAAGGTTCCACAAAGATGTAATCAGCGAAGCGAATTATAAATAGTTGGGGCCTTGGGCAAAGTAGAATTTTGAGGTCCCTAACCCCAACTAAATAACTTCATGAGAAAAACGTAGAATTTGGATCTTGATTTGTGTTCTGGGCCCCCTTTCGCTTAGGGCCCCGGGCATTTGCCCAAGTTGTTCACAGGGTAACGCGCCACTGCTACTAATCATTGATCCCTTATCAAGGATCTGCGTAATCAGCCCGGTTCCGCCAAACAGAGACATTTGCTCTCGAATTCGAAGAAGCGATACGATCGAGTTATCCGGTTACGTCCTTCAGGGCAAGCAATTAGCGGAGCTGGGATACTTTCGTTTTGCGCGACGCGTCCCACATACGCCCACCCGCGGCCCGGCAAAATGACACGTTCGGAGGAAAAAGTTCGCTATCGCAGAGGCAGGAAAGCAGCCAGTGTCGTGTTGTAATTCCTTTCGTAATAGGTGCCCGCCTATCGAGGCCTCCTTTGTGTTCGGTTAGCTGATCGTCGGAAAGAAGGAAAAGATAGTGGTGCGCGCTGGCTGAAACGAGCTGGCGCGGGCTCCGGAGCATCTTGAAAACGCGCGCGACTCGCCTCGGCTCGGCTCGGCCGCGCTCGGCTCGGTGCGGACCGCTGCCGGCGTGTGGTCGTCGTTTCTGCAGTTCAGTCACTCTCGAGCGTTCGCACACCGGCCTGACCCCTCCGCCCGTGGGCCTCACATACGCGCGTCCCGCCCCACTGGCCCCTCGCGCGTTCCATCTTACTCTTTCACGAACGTTCGGTTCGCGATCGGTGTGCGTGATCGCACACGTTGCTGTCCCGTACAACAACGCTCGTCCGTGCAGCTCGTTCTTAGATGCGAGTGGGAGAGAGGGAGTGAGGGAGAGGAAGAGAGACCGAGAGCAAGAAAAAGAGAGAAAGAGGAGTGCGACCACGCTCGAGTACAAAGTCCATGAACGCCGCGGCGAGATAGTGTGCGCGCGCGTCACACGTACGTGTGAGGGAACGCTAGAGTAGGAAGGGAATCGCAGCGTGAGTAGCGTGTGTACGCGCGGAGGGATGCGCATGCGCGACGCTGAGACCGAGAGGCGCACTGAATGAAGCCCCCCCACCAACGCCACCCGCCGTACACGCACACAGAGTATACGGCCGAGCACGTCGCGCTCGGCTCTGTTACACGATGCGACCACACCGACGGACTTTTGGGTTAGGGGCACCAGGGCGCCGTGCCTTGTCGAATTTCGACGACCAGCCGGCCGGTTGAAAGGAAAATGGAGCGCGTGATCTCGAACCGCCCTGTAAAACACGCCGGGAACCCGCTTTCGGCATGCTGGAATTACTGCCGAAGGAATCTGCAGCCATAGAGATATTCTTATTACATGCAGTTAGGAACCGTGCTTCTCCTAGCCGAGAGAGAGAGAGAGAGAGAGAGAGCTTACCAAAAAATAATTACGAAAATTATTTGTATTTACAAATATATAGTTACTTTGTTATAATAAGTTTGTAAGTTCATAATGGGCGACATTTAGAGGTCAACAAAAGCAAGAACATGCCTAAAATAGCAGAAGAATCGAACCATATATATAAGAGAGCCTTTCTTATGAAAAATATTGTTCACTTTTGATTAAAATATATTTCTGAAAGCGTTCAAACTTTTGTTTCATACTTCCCGAACCGCAAATCTCATTGAAACTACGTTCCAGGATGACAATCTGAGGCAGATTGGTATAATAAGTGAAGGTAAAATATGATTCGTTAACAAATTCATCCGACATTGAAAATTTACCAAATCAATGATGTTGCCCAATGGAATAAATTCTGCACGGTGTTGTATTAATTTGCGCAACCGTGCCACGGTAACATTGAAGAAGAGGTGAGATCATGTACAAAGATTCGTTGACCCGCATCTCGTGCCGCGGTCTCGCTAGCCAGAGTCGTTCCCGACGTCTGTCTACATTACCAGCGACGGCTTCCTCCGTTGCCGCGGCGTCGAGACGAGGCGCTACGAGAGGAAATTAGAAATTTGCTCGGCGGAGATGGTTGTAGGATTGTTATTGGATTCGTCACTGTGGGCTGTTGAGTAATTGCGCGGCGAGTCCCCGTGGTAGGAACAATAGCTCGAGTCCCGGTCATCGAAAAAAGAACGGTATTGACCGCGCCAGATATATCTTCCCTCCGGCGACATCGTACTCTTTCACAACTAATAAGAACGACCGTGCCGCGCGACCGATTCGGGAACTAAACGCGACGATTGGCTGGTGTTGGAAAACTTTCGACGAGGGGGATGGAGTTGCGGAGGAAGAAATCGACGAAAAAAGATCGAGATAGTAAAAATGAAAGACGCTCGTAATTTTTTGAAAAGTGACGATGCAACGACCTGATGTGTCTAGCGAGAGATCCACGAAGATGTGGCGCGAATGAGCGGCCACGGCCGACATATGCCGGCTGCCGTGCGTGCGTGCAGCTGCTATATCGTCCTTTGGGTTTGGGTCGGTGGGTGACACGTTTCGCTCGTTGTGCACGGCTGGTACACACGCGGCAGCCAATGGGTATTGATTTGTGGAGTGAACGCACCGCGCCGCACCCCCTCTGCCCGTCCGGCTCACCCCTAGCAGTCGCGGCGTGTCGGCTCGCCGCTAAACAGAGGCTGGCCCGCGCGCGTACATAGATACAGGCACGAATTCCGCGCTGGCACACACACGCAGCCAGACGGTCGCATACAATTACGGCTTAGGTACACCCCCTTTCGGTGAGTGCCTCCTGGTGGTCGCGCGCACGCCGCGTCCCACCCTTCTTATACACGCACGCATACACACACATGCACCCGGAGAGAGACCAGTCGGTTCAGAGACCGCTCCCCACCGGTACACCCCATCTACTACACAAGGGGGGTGACTGCATCCTTTGGGTGGGTCAGGGCCAGAGAGACAGAGAATCGCGTCGGGATTCGGCTAGGTCGAGGGGAGGACGAGAGAGCATTCGAGTTCGTCAAACCTCCGAGGTCCCTGCACCCTACCGGTTGTTACATCACGCACCCTCCGCGGATCCAGGAAATTCCTCCGTTCTGCGGAATGCCGCCGGTCCCGTGGAATCCGTTGATACCCGTCCACGCGGAACACGATCGTTCGTTTATCTCCCCGCGGGGATATCACCGCGTATCGGCCGTCTCTTTCTTTTTCTTCGTTCCGCCCCCCGAGTATTTCTCCTCGAGGTTCGACCGGTGTGATCGATTCGTCCGAGCCTCGGATCGGTGCATCGGATAATTTACATTCTACCACGCGACAACGGGTAACCGGCCCGGGCATTCCGAGGAAGGAGGGCACGCGACGAGAGAAAGGAAAGAACACGAGAGTGACGAGGTGGGAACGGGGAAAGGGGAACGAGAGAAACCAGCCAAGGGAAAAATCTATCGCGGCTAACAAGAAGATGGATAACGAACGTAGAATTCTGGTCACCTTGCCGGGGCAAGGTAGCGCGCATACCAGGCAGCCCTTTCCTTATAGAGCAAAACGCGTACACGCGCATACCGTATCGCAAGGCCACGGGCCAAATGCACGCGGAGCCGAAGGGGTGAACGTTCGCGCCGGGGGTGGAGCGGCGAAAGAAGCACGGGGGAACGGGGATGGCGGTGGGGAAGAGATAGAGAGAGAGAGAGAGAGAGAGAGCGAACGAAAGAGTAGGTACGATGGCGACGATGGGAACGGGCAACGGCGCTGGCCGTCAGGATAAAGGATACAGGAGTAGTAAACTCGTCTCTGTCGGAGAACGAGAAAGCGGTAGAGGAAGAGAAGAAGCGTGCATCGGAGGAAGGGTTGAAGAGGAACGACGGGACGGGGGAGCGGCGCGCGGCCGAAGTAAACAAGTGGAAGCAGTGGAACGGGACGGGCACCGGTCAGTGCGGTGCATTTGGTGCATTCCTGCAGTCTGCGCTGTTGCGGCACGAGGGAGTGGAACGAGGAGAACCAGCAAGCTGGATCAGGTTGAAACGAGACCGAGAGACACGGAGAGGAAGGCGAAGAAGATAGAGCGAAACGGAGGACCGCGATAGAGCGAAGGAGAAAGAGCGAAGCACTGCAACGCGGCACGCCACTTTGGTCCGTCGGACGCAAACCGCATTCCCGGCCGTGACCTTCGCTAGGACATCGCCACTGCCCCCCCCCCCCCCCCCCCTGACTCTCTACCCCCTCCCCCCCCCCCCCCCCCCCCCGTCAACGTTTCTGATCCTCCGCCGCCTCTCCCGCGAACGGCAATCCTCTTTCTTTCTTTCCTTCCTGCTCTCTGCCCCTCCTGCCGACATTTCCTCCCTCTCTCACTCTGTTGCCTTCCTTTCGTGCTCGCGCCATCTCGTTTCCTCTCGACCGGTCCCGATCGAAGAACGCGCCGCGGGGGAACGCGAGTATCCGCCACGCAGCATCCACGGACAAACGTCTCTTTCTTTGTCGCTTCTTTCCCACCCTACAGAGGCGCGCGTCTTCGCCGGCGATACTCGTCGTCGCAGCCGCGCGCCAACTCTCCATTTGGTCACGAGTTTCCCTTCGCCGTGCTGGCCTAGCTGGCCTTCCGTGGCCAACAGCCACGAGGTGCGAGACTCCCCCCTCCTCTCCCCTCCTCGCCGTTCTTAACCGTGAGACCGCCAACCCCCTATTCTCCATTCGTCCCCGAAGGTATTCTCCTCGCCTCGCCTCGCCTTGCCTCGCCTCGGAGGAACTAAATCCGTTGGTGACGAATCGCGCGAATCATGTGATTCACGAACTAAATATAGGTCGTGGAAGGACGGGAGTCCGTGCCACGGGTTCGGGAGCCCTCTATCCGCCTGGGGAAGCCCGAACTCGTAAATTTCAGCATTTTCACGTCAAACGAGCGACCGCCACGCGGCTTGGATTCTAGAACGAGACTAAAGTTCTTATGTCTCGAGATGGTGGAGTCCCGCAACGATAATGAAGTTCTAAACGCCAAGGATCGTCGAACGTAGCCGCGTATCCTTTACCCGAGAAGAAATTATACGCAATTTCTTGCGAGGATTCGCGCACGATATAATAGTGGCTATCATGGAGAAGAAAAAGAGGGGAAGGTTGCGCGCCGAAATATTGCGACGCAGAGGAGAGCTACGAGATCCGTCGTACGACGATGAAGAGAGGAGAGAAAGGCAGAACACGTCGGCATCCGCAAATCGGCGTGTCGCGGATTTTCGGGGAAGCCACGCGAAGGAATGAAGCCGCTTTAGCCGGAGTCGTTTTAATTTCCTGCCGCGGCGAGGAGGGCAAAGACTCCAGAGGCTCTGGGACACCAAAGGCTCTAACCGTGTAGTACGGGGGGGGGGGGGGGGGGGGGAGGAAGAAGAACGCGGGGCAGAAGGCGGGGGACCAACCAGGGCACGGCCCTGAAGAATTTCAGAGACCTCTCCGCGCGCGGTCTTTCTCTAATTTACGAGCGGTCGCCCTGAATTCGAGCAAATATTTGTCCAGCGCGCGTCCAACTAACGGGTGTATATGAGAGAAAAAAGGGTGTGGGCGGCGGGGAGACGGGTGGAGGGACGAAGCCGAGAGAGAAAACGAGCCAGCGGGACTGAGAACGCTCGAGGATGATCATTCATAGTTTCTCGAAAAGCGTTCCGCCTCCTGTTCCCTTCACTCTGCCCGTCACCGAATATTTTCCTCGACGAGTTATATACCTGTCATCCTCGGTCCTTTCTCTCTCTCTCTCTCGCTTTTTCTCTCTCCCTCTCACGCACACACACCCCTCTCTTCCCGCGCGTTCCATCTATCGGCCTTGCATTCGAGCTCCAAAAGAGACTCCCTTTGAAGCAGACCGCTCCGTAGTCTAGCCGGAAGCACCTACTGGAAAGTATTCATCCGAGAGAGAAGAAGAAGGCGAGAGAAGACGAGTACCTGGAAGTCGTGTTAACACGCGCTGCTGGACGCTACAAGCCGCTCCAATTAGCATCTTCTTTTTCTCCTTCGACTTCTTTCGCCTTCGCCTTCGTCTCGCGCCTCTCCGGCTTCCTTTTCAGCCAACTCACACACCGCAGACACAAGCACCTGTTGAACGGACACTCTCGGAAGACGCTGCGCGGATAGCTGCCAGGTGTTCCAATACGGATTCTAATCGGTCTCCCTTCGTTACCGGCCGAGCAACGCTAAACGACCGTTTTAGTCGCGGCTAGGCACTTCTTCTTCCTCTTCCTAGTCCGCGCGGCCCGGTAGACGTTTCGGTTCTTCATCGAAATACACTCTAACGTAATCTTGCGCGAACTGATACCTCTTGCAACGTTATTTCCCGGTATCGATTAGCGTCCTGACTCATTTCGTTATTGCGTTTCCTTCGACAAAGGACTGTTCGTAATTGAAATTCTGATTTCTTCAGCTTCCGAGGGCATCTTTAGTCAACATTCCCTGCCGAGATCGTGAAAATAAAGTGCGCGGTGGAAGTTTCCAACAATATTAATCGTACAAACCTGTTCAATGCGATGATAGACGCGCGTTTTCCAGAACGACATTGTGGCGCGCTCGCACACGGGCAAGTTCACCGGAGTCGAACGCACGCTTCAGTGGTTCATAACGAAAGAACGCGCGCTGCGCGGCGCATTTGCGTATTTTCCCGTTTGCACCTTTCGCAACTTGACGGAACAGCCTCGAGGGAGCT
The DNA here is from genome assembly GCA_028455765.1 of Lasioglossum oenotherae. Lineage (NCBI taxonomy): Eukaryota > Metazoa > Arthropoda > Insecta > Hymenoptera > Halictidae > Lasioglossum > Lasioglossum oenotherae. The sequence goes on along the minus strand of CM052294.1, from coordinate 14,677,325 downwards.
CGACCAACGACACGCACTCAGGAAAAACTTCCAGCCAGCGAGAACCTCCGGGGAGGCTCTAAAATTCCATTACCGGGACTACCATAAAATTCTGGCCCATTACAGCGCTGTTTCGAGCGGTTAATTTCGGCAATAAGGAGCTCCGGAACGAGAGTAATCAGGAACGACGCGTCGAAACGTTCTCTAGCCGCGGCGACAGTGAAATGTGGGAACGGTTCGAGAGCCCGCTCTCGCTTGTTCATCGCGCGATGGAATTGGACCGTCGCGCCGGTGTAACATGGCTCGGCGATCTCTACGTTTTAATAAGCCAATAAAAACGAAAAATCGCACCCTCGAGCTATTTTAGCAATTAACGGGCTTTGTCCGGGGGCACGGCGCAACCCCTTTATTACTAGCCTCGAAAGTTCCTACTCGGACCAAGTAGGAAAAAAAAGAAACGCTCGGGATTGTGAGCAACGCGAGGCAGCCGGGGCAACCCTCTCCGGCCGATCCGCTCCCGCTGTGCGAAATACGTCGGCATCCAAATAATTCGGGATGCGCTCGTGTGAGATATGAATGAGAGGAGTGGGCACGGCGTGGCGTTGTTTACTGTCTGGCAGGAACGGAGTGGAAGAAGCAACCGCGTGCACCGACGAAAAACGAGAGACGATAATGCGCGCGAGAAAGAGAGCCAGAGAAGCGCCGTAGCCGCTCTGCTGCGGAAGAGCGACGGACAGAAGAGGGACCAGCGGCGAGGAGAAGGATTTAACGGAGAGCAAAGCTCGCGAGAGAGAGAGAGAGAGAGAGAGAGAGAGAGAGAAAGAGTGAGAAAGGGACGCACGGGAGGGGAACCTGGATACGAGCACGGGGACCGGGCCCAGGATTCGAAGAAAGAAGAAACGGGGAGTCAACGACCCAACGAGAGAAGAGCCGTCTCCGCGCGTTAAGGCGCGCTCGAAACCTCCGCCCCGCCGTCTCGGACCCGCACAAAGTCCGCTATTACCGATTGATACGCGATCAAGGCCACCTCCGAGCGGAATTCCTCGCGCCTCGCAGGTGGTAAAGAAGTCCGATCGACGCGACGGATATACCGAAGAAAATCACCTACCCCGGCGTAATTCGTTTCGCCGTCCGACAGCAGTGAAAACTACTGTTCGACACACGCCGGACATGTGTTACCGACGTAACAACTCTTCCATCACGGACCCATCGGTTCCTCTCCGCCTTTCTCTTCGTAGCTCTCTTCGCAGCGTTCGTTAATCGAGTGGAAATCAACGCGGTCGAACTACGATAAATCACCGTAGATCCGCTCCGCGGTGGTCACCTAGCAAGGCTGCAACCATTGCGTCATTGCTGCTGCGAGAAAGGAAAACGGTCGGGCGAGTTTCTCGTAACCGCGTGTTAGCGTTTAACCCTCTCGCTCCGAAGGCGACCCAGTAGCGTTCCGCGATCGCCGTGCCCTACAGCTGATTTCACATTTTCCATGCTTCGAACTTTTGCATCAACACTCTGGCCAAGATTATTAATTCATGATGTCTATTTGCGGCTTTTTCTAAACATAATTTTAGAGGTACTTCTTGTAGACACGTTAGTCTTCCCGCGATTCCTAATGTAGCAGCATTTCATTTGATTAGTCGTCAGAAATTATGTTGATACTCTCGGTTAAAATAGACCCAGGCACCGCCATTAGAGGGTTGAAAGCTCATTGATCGAGAAAAATAGTGGCATTTCTTTAATTAGCTATTTCACCGGATGACACCGCTGAACAGACCGAGTAGCTTGCTTGAAGAGCTGAGTGTCGTAATTAGTTTTCTTAAAATCGTAAAGGGAAACATGAAAGAGATCTATCTTCTTGAATCGTTACGTTAATTCTGACAATATCTAACAAACTTCCATTAACGATTCACCACAGGTAACATCTTCCATCTGGTTATAGGTTGCTATCCTTGATAATACAATCTCTGTTGAGAAGAACAAAGCCTGAGAAAGAGGTACAGCATTTGAGACAGAGTATACGATTTGAAGAAACTGCGAATCGCCATAAACGAGTTCCCGAGTCGGAAAGGTACGGCAGCGAGACCCTACGCGAACTTCAAGTCTTAAAAATGCAAGTAACGAACGTGTGGTTTTACAGTTGGATGGCGTCATAAACGGTTTAGTGTGTAGGTCACATATCCCCGGTTGTACATGAATTTCGTGGAACTAAAATCTGGCGGAGGATGGGTGTGCGCGTACAAGTTTTCATCGGACGCGAAACATGCGCGCCTCTTCCCTGAACTCGCATGAATGATTGTCGTCGTCGTGGCGTGGTCGTCAATCTCCTGACGTCACGGGGGGCGGCGGCGGTCGTGTTACGACCGTGCGACCGTTATATGACCGATTGGCACACGACTGCCGCGCCGCTCGCCGACAGTCAGCACCTGTGTGCGCGACTCTTCTGCTTTCCCATGCCGGCGGGATTATTCGTTAGACGACGCGTCCACTGTCCGCGCGTCGCGTCGTCCCCTCGCCTCTCGCCGCGCTATAGACATCGAGACACCTCACGAAATTGACGCCGGAAGCGGCACACGGGACAATTATGTCTCGGCCGTTTGCGCTCGTGTACCAGTTACGAGCCGTTGCTCTTAGATCGTACTCGTAAACGCTGGTAACCAGCGCGAGAGAACCGGGCTGCTTTCGTCGTCTTTCGAACGGAGGATACACGATGATGACGTAAGATGCGCGTCAGGACCCGCGAAAAAAATTCCAAATCGGCGCGCTTAAAGGCACGCCAGTTTCGGCGACTGGGATTGATATGGAGATTAAAGGGAGATGTGGGGTGGGAGGTCCTGAAGCGAGAGAAGATCGAGCCAAGCCGAGCGGGGCCGAGCCGAACGGTGCGGCGCAGAGCGAGCGAGGCGGAATCAAGCGAGGAACCGAGACATCGTCCGAGGGATAGAAAGAGAATGAACGTGGGGCGAGAGAGGGAGAAGGGGGGCAAGAGAGTCAGTAGCTCTGCGTTCTCATGCATTCCGCTCTGTCATGGCGGCCAGCGACTCAGACACGCTTCGGCTGTCCTCGTTCTGCATGTGCTCCAGGGGCAACGTGCACTTCGCTTCGTCCTCGTTGCACCCGGGGCTAGAGGAAAGGAGTACGATACGCGCGGGCACGGAGGGAGCAAGGGGTGCCGAGGGGTGCACAGGGCCTGGAGAGGTGGCAAAAGACGACAGGAATGGGGGTGGGGTGCGGAAAGACGGGGGGGAGCGCCCACTGCGCTAAATGCTCCTCGGCGAAGGCGCGCGAGAGCACTCTCTCTTTCTCTCCTTCGGGCCCCCCTTTTCCTTCGGGGCCCTTCTACGTCGCGACGTAAACAAGGCACGGGGCCACGCTATCCGGCAGGTCCGCGGGATCACCTAACACGGTCCCGAATGTTCACGAAGTTCGCCTGCTGCCTTCTGCGACGGTGATTCATTCTATTCTCCCCGGCAATTTCGGTGCCCGGTCGTCATCCTCTACTTTCGAATAATTGCTTCGCGAGTCTGAGATTATTAAGCACGCTCTCGGCCCATGCTTGAATGGAATGTCGAGTACGTTGCTGCGTGCGTGTTGTCCGTTCGGTACGGTTGGGAAGCGTGCACCGAGGATGGGCGGTGGTTGACCGTTTCAATCTCCTGCGCCACTTGTACAACTATTTCTTGCCAGAATGAGGATCGCGGCCCTATAGAGCTCATTAGCAAGTTCGACACAAAAACTACCAAACTCCATCAACTCCGTTTTAATAGAGGATGCGATAAACCATGTACTCCGAAACTGTATATTCTCGCGTTCGGTATCTACTGGAAAGTATTCATGAAAATATTGAAACGTATTAGAATACGTTTGCTACACGTGTCAAATTTTCTAGCTATATCTACTTCACTGTTGAATCGAAGCCGCGATCAATGCGTTGATGCAACAATATAAAACGAAATCACCGTTTCCACTAAGCTATATTCCCCACGTTCGCGTAAATATCGGGCACTCGATCCGGAGTGCAACGAGCGAGAACCTACCGTAGACGCAATAGAGCGTCTGGTCTGGTACGCGGGCACGTTCCTCCTTGATCTCGAAATTCGCATCACAACGGCAGGAACGTCGGAGATGGTAGTAGCTCGGGTGGGAAGCGCGAAATAATTTAGCGATCAAACGCAGCCGCGGGAGTACGAGAAGCGATCCGAACGATTCCCGGACGGGCAGCAGCCGTAAACACAACGCGGCGCGACGCTTTTATTGCCGGCACGCTAACCACGATCGCGTATTTAATCAGCTCGGCCGAAAATACCCGAGACGCGGCCGTTTTTGAGCCGGCCACTCGTTCTCGGAATGAGCGAGAGGAGGAAATCGGTTTACCGTAAATCGCGAGCGTCGTTCCCGCCGCTACAACTGTTAGCGGCATGACTTTCTATCGGCGCGGAAAATCGTAGAAAACGAGGCTACGCGCACGCACGGTTTCGAGCGGAGCCGAGCGGAGATCGTCGGGCGACGCCAACACCGAGTGACGAGAGAAAGAGAGAGAAAGAGGAAACGGTTGCGACCGCGAGAAGAAATCGAAGCGAATGGAGCGGGCAGGGAAGCCGAGTGGATGTTCTCGTCGGGTAACGTGGGTACTATCGTATATCTTCCCACAGGAGGGCGGGAACGTCGTCGTCTCGTAAGGGGAGGCGGCAGAAGGTCGAGAAGGGTCCCACTAACGCGCGACCGCCGACAATAATGTGGAGAAAGGGCACATGAATGCCTCGTGTTATTCGCCGCGTGTTTGCACATGCGCGGGAGCGATGAACTTGAGAAGAAGGCTCTCAGAGCCTTGTCTTTGCCTCTGCGCCTCACTCGGCCCCCCTCGCAGGACACTCTCGATCATCCTCGTTTTTTACAACTTCCTAACAACATAATCAGTCCCTCGAAAACTCTGAACGCGTCTCCACGAACGCTCAACCTTACCCTCCCTTACCGATCAAGTCAGTTCGATACTTTATCGATCATTCATTCCGATCCTTGCTCTGAAGAAACGAACACGAACTTGAGAAATATTATACAATTTGTCTATGCTGGAGACAACAGCGGTTTCCCCGAATAACAGCACGGTTAACGAAAGTATCCTCTGGACGTCTTATTCAAAATTCCCGCCACGAATTCTTTAGCCTCACTGTGATCGCGCCGCTCGAGAAGGAACAGTGCGATCGGCCCCGAGGACGACATTCCACTGGTACCTGTCCTCCATCGAGCCACCTACAGTCCTGCATTTGCCGCGATCGAGCTCAACTATTAGGCCTACCAGAAAATTCTGTCGGTTTTCTAACGTACAGGAATTTGCAGTCGCGACACGTTCGAGATGGCACTCGCAGCTCGACTAGACCTCCAGATAAGCGAAACCGTACATAAAACGGTAAGAATCGGCGTCGATTGATGTCCGAGTCTTGACGTCTCTAGCTCCTGAACCCTGCACTCGACGCACCACGCTTTTTGTATATTCACGCTCCACTGATTTTACGACGGTCTTGGATTTCGTAGTGCACCGGGGCACGGTGCCATCATCCGAATGGGTTCAAACCTATTTAGATGATCAATCGTTCGAATGAAATAGTACTTCAAATTAGAAACAATATTGTATTTTGAATAAAAGATTTTAGGTATTATACGTTCTTGGAATTCAGCAAAGGTGAAGAAAAGTATTTTAAAACATTTAAAGAATATTTACACGTAGCTTCAAACTTAAATGCACTGCATGCTTGCTATTTAAAATGGTATTTGAAGCGTCCCTATTTCGTACACCTGATACGAAAATGATACCGCAACATTTAATTCCATAAACGAACAATTTTATAAAGTGGACAATAGGAGAACATGAAGAATAGTAAACACCAAGAAAATTATGTACGATAATGAACTAGTCAGCAACTTGTACAGCAGAGCTTGTATTGTCTTATACAACGCAACACGATTGGTCAACAAACCGATGCTCTTTGAGCACGCTTACAATTGTAAAATGAAAAAATTGAAATTCACGATTCGAACGATTTACCATTGATCTCCAGGAACAAAGGGAGCGGATATTCATCGGCAGTTCTCGGTATGATTGGCGATCGCAGAGATCGGTGACGCGCATGTAAAAAATGGAAAGGAGTATCGGCATTCAGGAATGCGATGAACACGATGCGGTTGCACGGGGGACTCGCCATTGAAAGTAACCGTCCGAGTCTCGCGATTATTCATATGTTACGCAAGAAGTTATATTTGCCGTGGCATGAAACGACGGTTTCCCGTTTCGTTCGATCGCGATCGCGTGTCCTGGTTCTCTCGGTGTCCGTCGCTGCCGGATGAGAGCCACTGGCGGTGCTGGCTGCGCGGGCGTACGTTGGCACAGGAAATATGAATGTAACGCCGAAAATTCATTCATAATAGAGCTCCGGCGCGCGAACGGAGGCGTGCGATTTGAATTTCGGAACGGTGGCTCGTTAACGGAGTAGAGGGGAAAGGTTAACGAGATCTGTCGATAAATAACACGCTCGTTTTCCTATATCGTGGGAATAATAGACTAGCCGAGAGCAGCGAGCGAGCTCGAGCTCGTGTGCGCGCGCGCGCACGAGCGACCAATCGAGTAGGCTGTTAGAGCGTGTGGGCTCTCGTTGGAGAATTTCTCTGGGTTCGATCCTTTTCGCGAGGACAAGAAAGATACGAGCGAACAAACTGTCCGTGATCCATTGTTTACGACGTCGTTTACATCGATTCGCGAAATTCGTATAAAAATTCATGTATGCGGTGTGTGTACGTACTTTGCGGTGTTCTCTCGACGATCGCAGACGAGGATGTAGCAGCTTAATAGCCGAGGTTTGTTCGTTCGATCGTTGACGTTTCCAACACAATTCCTCTGTTCACGTTTCCCCGAACGAACGGTAATATATCCTGCGCGCGCGGGCGCGAGCGCGCGTACGCGTGCGTCCCTGTGTCGTCTACGTGTGCACTGACGCACGTGTATGCGTGGCGTGCCTTGGGTTGCGTCGCTCGCTTGCTTCCCGTATGGGCCATCGAACTTGTAGCGCACTGTAGAGGAGGAGCCGGGGCCCGTATTATGGGAACACACACGCCTGAACACGTGTGTCTCACTTCCTGCGACGGGCCGGAAGTCTCTATAGTACTATGGCGCACCGTAGTGTAGCGTGACCACGCTACAAGGGCCATTACTACCTCAATGGCAAAAAGAATGGTCCAATTACCGGTTAAAGCTACGTTGCTCGTCGTTACTCCTTTAATGCGTTTTTAGGGGGCGTGTACACGCCTCTCGTTCTTCTTCATCGCTTCTTTCTCACTCACTCTGTCTTCCCCTCTCTCTCTCTCTCTCTCGGCCTATCTCTCTTCTTTCTTTCTCTCTCTCTCTCACTCTGTCGTTCCCGGCTCCAATTTCTGCGCTTCTTTCCCGTACAGTTGCACCGGGCCGCTCCGAAGAGCAGCCTTCTGCCAGTTACCTCCAGAGTTCTCGATTCGCGTAATCGCTTCGCACCGTATCCGGTGGCTGGTTTCCCTCGGTTCTTACGTGTCGCCCAGAAAATCGTAACCGTCGAGGAGCGCGCGCTTGCGGGTCGAGAGAGTAGCACAAGACGCGCGAGCAGCAAGACCGGCGCGACAGTTTCCGGCCGAGGGTTCCGCGCCATCACGGGTGCGCGGTTTCCAACGCTGCGAACCCGCCGTTGCTTCGTTGCGCTCCTGGTCTCTGCTTCGGCTTCGGCGGCAGTGTCGCACTGGTTGCTCCGAAAATTGTTGCTTCGGCCACGTGCTTGCTCGGTCGCACCGCGCCGCGACCATATCTCTCTCCGTTCGCGCGTGTATCCGCCGTGTCGTCGCACACTCCTCTCCGTACTCCATTTTTTTTTTGTGTCGCTGGTTTGCGAGCCGAACAACCTCGAATACAAACAACACCAACTCGCTGGATATACTCGTGTGTCCCGCCCTTGACACGAACCGCGCAGCAACAAGCACGCGGACGTTTGTTATTCGATTTCGTGGCGGACTCACTCGCGCACACGCGTTCCTCGCTACGCTCGTGGCGAATGATCAGACACTGGGGGAACAGCGGTAAGAGGGGTCTTCCTGCTCTCTTTCTATCTCTCTCTCTCTCTTTCTCGGTCGGTCGGTCGGTCGGCAGTCCACACGCTTCCCAAAGCAGAGACGGATAATAACGACAACCGCACCACGGTACGTCTCGCACCACACTGAGAGTGAACGGTGGCGCGTCACGCTCACAGCGATGCGCAGACGCGCGCTGCGCACCAAGCAGCGGCGGCAGCCAGCACGGTGTGCGCGCTCTCGCTGGCTGAACGCTAACACGCACTCACGCAGGCGCAATGCACGCACCCACACGATCAGCCTCTCCGCACGCACACAACCGTTCCCGCTCTTTCTTCGTATGCTTGTCCCTGCGCGTGTGTGTATACACGCGCGTTGCGACGCGTTGCCGCGGGTGGTAGAGAGAGAGTTGGACGAAGGGTGGGATGAAGGAACGAATAAGAAAGAAAGACGGAAAGAGAAAGAGAGACCGAGATCGAAAGAGGGGACGAAACAGACCCGTTAGTTCTCAGAAGTGGACCGCCACCGCTCACCGCCAAACAGACCTGTAACCACGTACCGACCGTGGTGGTTCTCTCTCGCCTGCCACCGTTGGCGCGCTGCGTCGAGGCCTGCTGTGCTCCGACGTGTCCCGCGACACGCGAGAAACTGAATTTCTAGCCGAGAGAATTTTTCGGATAACCGCTATACTACCGTTCCTCTTTGTTGCTTCCCACAAATCGGGAGAACTTTCGTGCGATGAATGACCCTAGGCGGCGAAGGAGTAAGAGACCGAGCGAGAGGAAAAGAGGGAGAAGGCGAGCGGTAGTTCTGTCGCAAGCTGACCAACCGACCGACCATTGATTAGATACAAGTGTTTACTCGAGTGACGAACGCATACCGATGTCATGTGTTTTTCACAGAAACCCGAAGGGGGGAACGGAGACGGGGCTCGTAAATATTGTCGATGAAATTGAGAGAAAAACCGGTTATCGGTTTTCTGGCCGGAGGGAAAAAGGTTAGGGGCCGTGTGGGAAAGCTTCGTCGCCGAAGAGCCGAACTCTCTCGCGCTTATGCTCTTCTCTCTCTCTCTCTCTCTCTCTCGCTCTCGGGACTTTTCCGAAACGCGATCTCCTCACAGCTTTCGTCTAGTTTTTCTTACCGAGTAAAGAGTCGCGGCGATCTCGTAGATGTTACAACGCACTGGCGAGGATCAACGTTTCCTTTCCTTCATGGAACAGGGGCACGACGTCGTGGGTGGTACCGTAGCCTGTGCACACGGGCGAAATGAGAAAGCTGACTCGTGGAATCTACAATTATGATGCCCTGCCACGCTACGCACCGTCTTGCATCCTGATACTCCGAAACAACCACTCGGGACATGTATCTATACCGATCGATAGCGAGAAGAACGATCATCTTTCTGGAGCTATAGCGGAAACGCCGACCGGAAGCGCTCTTATCAGCTCAGGAGTGCTTCGAGGGGTCTCATTGTATCGTATCAAAGTCAGTAGAGTGAACAAAATCTCGGTAGAGTTTCTCACAGAACGTGAAACTGTCGAGAAACGTGACAAAAATTGAAGACTGGAATTGGAAAAGGCTACAAGTGCCATTTTTCCGAAAATTGTCGAAATAAATTGTCGAAAATAAGGTTGAAAGTTCCCTGACGATTGGTTATACAAGCTTCGAGGTGGTTACAGGATTAAAAGACAATCTTACGAGTTTCAGGCTCTACAGCCAATTTTTAATTCTAGTCTTCAATTGTATTACTGATGAGAACTCTCAACATGTTCAAAACACATTCAAAATAATTGAGTCAAGTAACCAACAACTGAGAAATTAAAATCGATCAAAGTATTCATTTCAAATCCTGACAGAGACTAGCGTGCCCGAACAATTCACGAGACAAATTAGTTTCTGAACCTGATCAGAAACGAGAGATTGGCGTCAGCGAAAGAAATTAGCGTCAGCGGAGGAACTCAACTCTGCGCTTCGTGGAACTCAAGAAATTTTGCGATGTGCCAAATTCAGCTTAACGTGTTTCCTCGAAAACAGAAGAGACTGTACATTTTTTCGGCGGCCCTTGCACGGGCGCGTATTCAAATGAACGACGTGAAATCTTGAAATTTCAGGTCGGAGGACCGCCGGAGTCGCGATTTGTATTCGCGGCGAGTGAAGCGGGTCTGCGCGTGCACGCTCGCGCTCGTTTCTTCCAATTTCGTCGGTGAAGGATCGCAGGAAGGTTCGGGGCTCCTCTCGTCCTGTTCCGTTCGTTCTCGCCGTTCCGCGCCGCGCCGGGACGAGACGCGCACGGGCGGTCTAAGAACTGCAACATTCATTAACGGTTCCTCGGCACGGAGGCGCACGCGTGTGTGTACACACGCCGCGGCGTGCATTCCATCGGTCGCGCTCGTGTGAACGACCGTAAGGTGTACATACTTGTACAGCGGAGAGACACGAGGAGGAAAGATCCGGAGAGATAGATGCCGCGTGTAAAAGGGAAAGAGAGAAAGGGGCGCATGCGGGGAGGCGCGTGTGCGTGCCTCTGTGTGTGTACGCGGCGTCCGATGAACAGAGACAGCCCGCGGATAGAAGTACGTGGATATTTGATGCGCACTGGCTGCTAGACGGCAGACCTTGTCTATCGTCATAACCGAGGTACGCGAGGAACGTAGCGGAGTTATTAAGGTCACTGGCGTAGCGACGGTCGCGACGTGTTCCGTGTTAAAGAACCGATTTCATGCAGACCTCACGGGACGCCGTATTTCATTCCTAGGGATGGGATTAAATAACCGAGTTTCACTTGATGGTATTCTATCACCACTCGTGGAACCCTCTGTTTCATTCCTTGCACTTGGAATGCGCCCGGTACCCGGCCAGCTAATTTGAATCCTCAGTCACCGGCGCACATGCAGAATTTCGAAATACATAATGCGGAATTCATGGCCGCTTTGCGACAAATCGAGAGATCCCTCGCGAGCCCTTGAGCCGTCTGTAACGGGTCAAAGCAGCCTAATTTCTATATTCTGACTCGATACCTTCGAAATATGCGTGTTCGCTGCAAATTCTATCACATTAATCGGAACGACGCCGGAAACACGTTAGAATAGTATAGCACAATCTATTTGAAATTGATGTATACTACATGAACGATGTTATGTAAATCTAATTATAATAGTTTCGTAAGAATTGTTTCAACAATAAATACTTCTTCGCAAGAAAGCTCTTTTATTACTTCATGCGACGAAGTTCTCTGAGCAATTGGTCGTATAATATCTTTAAAAGCGTCATGTCACAGGACACAATTTTTATCGAGGCAAATAGAAGTTCGTGGACTCGGTATCCGACTTTGATTCGCTAGTCTCTCGTAAGGAAATCGTGTATACAAAAATATATTTAAAAAAAACTTTTTAAAAATCACGCTTATATTAAAAAGTTCTTTTTAAATTATTTTTTTATTTTCCCCTTTTTAGTCTTTTTTAAGTAAGGTATAGGCGCAAGATATTGAAATATGTTAGATAGAATGAGGGGATCACAACCACACTGAGCACCTTCGGTGCGAAGTGGGTCAGTGGAGTGGGTATGAGTCGGCTTGAGAACGCGTAGTGGAGTAGGGAGCGCTGGCGCGCGGAGTGGGGATCACTAAACGCGATGACGTACACTGAGCCTCGCGCGACGAGGTGTGACGGTTAATATTACAAGTTTTTTCTTTTTGTTTTTTAATATTGCATTGTCATCCAGTTCTGAGCTATGTTTAAAGTTACAAGTTTCCAGCTCATCGGGAAGTCGTTTAAAATTAGATTACAAGATGTGACGCATACAACAACAACAACGACAACTCCCGCTAATATAATATAGCTAATATAAGCGCGGTAAATATCGTAAATATCTCGGCTAGATAAACCTTCGAGGCCCTGCGATTGTCTGCTCCGGCATTCGGCCCCATCCCTGCTCGTCACCTGAAGAAACATTCTACCGGTTTCGCGTAATTGCATTCCTGCGAGTACGAAATCTATCAATGAAATGATTGTCGAACGGCGGCCAGCCGATACGGAGGAACGATAACGTTTATAAATAACGACGTCGGCGATTGTTTCTCAGAGGAACGGGCTCTCTCGTGGATGCAAATGAAACACGCCGAGGGAGAGCTCGTTTCGATTATTAATCGCGTCGATTATTCGGTGCTCGTTGACGGCGACGACTCCGAAGCGGAAAGCGCGAGCACGCACCCTCGGCCAGTTTATCTTCCGTCGACTCAGCTGCCGGTTTATTTTTTCCCCAAAGCGGATAGGTGGCCGTTCACCAAGGCGGAAGCAGAAACTCGGTCGCGATGCTCGAATCTGGCACGCGATACGCCCGGGATTGGTCCCGGAGATGAAATTGAAAGTCGCAACTTTGTCGTCACGGGTGACCGGGCCGCGCGCGTTCAGCCCACGCCCGACCCGAACCGGAGGTTCCTACATAATTTACGATTGCAGCGAATGATCTCGAAACGATAATACCACCGATCCCAGCTCCAACCGTACGATTTGCATACTGATAAACAATGTTGCACCGTAAAGTATAACTTCGCGTGTTCCGCTTTCGTTTCTTGATTTCTGGTCCGCTTCGAATACGATTTTATTACCCAGCACCGCTAAATTTCCTTGGAAACTACTATCTTTATTCTGCATTTTCATTGGCCCTAAAATTCACCAACGCCCTGAACTGTATGCTTGATGACTCCTTTGGATAATAACGTCCGGCTAGGTTGAAAGCGGAGTCTTTGGAATTTATTAAACCAATGATAGTTTCGTTGCATTGCTAAAAAGAGATCACAACGGAATCCACAAAGAAGAACCAATTACGTAAATATTCTCGAGAATTTCAACACGAGAACTAACAAACGGTTCAAGTCATTGAATTTCATTTTATTATACAAATCACAAAAATATATTTATGTATTTGGATTTTAATTGACTTTCATTGCGGGGGATGCGTGCCTCATCGTTGTTTGTCGCCACATCGACCTCGAGATAATCATTAGTAACGGTATCTCAGTCTTACTGAATTCTTTGAGGTACTCTTTTGTCTTTCTCATGTGATTCTGTGAAGTATCTGACGTTACACAATATTTCGGTCTTTGTTGTTCTATTTTACTGTATTCCTGGGTTATTTTCGAGTGATCAGTGCTCAGGCGATGTTGCTATTTGGTGCTTGTCGAAAGAAGTATTTTACAATAACATATTGAGAATTTTTTATCGTCCCTCGACAATACCTCATAAAGAGACAGCGGATTTTAAGCATTTATCACAAAAATGGGTAGGTGTAATTTAAAACAGTGAAAACGTCAGAAGAATTTTAAAACACTGTTATATTATTGTCAACATATTAAACATATTAAGAAAGAAAATACATGTCTATTTCACTCCAGAATGTTGAAATTCATGTAGAAAATTTTTATTTTGCATAAAGATCCGCTGTCTACTCGTAAACCACATGCAAAATTGCTAGAAATGTGGAATCAAAATACTTTCTTTCAAAATATGAAATATTTTCTAGACTCTGAAGTTTTGACCCTCCTGGCAGTCTTAGTGTAAAAATCGTTAAAAAGCCATGGAACTAATTTCTATGGTCCTGAAACGTATTCCGAAATATATATTAGCCCCGAGTTGCTCGGAAAGAAACGTCGGGTGCGTGACGCCATAGCGCGAGCGGAGGCGCACCTAACCTACAAACAGAGACACGGAAACGTGTCGGAATGCGCGTGAACTGAACGCCTCCCTCGTCTCTTCGCCCTGGCATCCTCGAACACCTCTGGAGACCGTTCCGCCACGTATTGTTAATTACCGATCGACCGATCTGCTGGATAAGGAAATCGGGTTCTCGTTTGCGCGGGGCCAGCAATCTCGAGGTCCCGATGACGGGAGAGGACAGTGCCGCGGCGCGTTCCCGGAAAGGAACGTCTCGTCAAAGAAGCCGGAGAAAATGCTCGTATCCGCGGACGATGCGGGGCCAGAAGGAAAGATTTATCCGCGGGACGTGTGACGACGAATGGAGAGAGATTCGCCCGATGAATCACTGCGCGCGAGTGCCGTACCTCGTCCTCCCTCTTTTCTTCTCTCGCTGGCTCTCTCCTCCCCTTTACCGTTCCAGAGTTCTTCCACCTGACGCACCGGGGCACTTAAGGCAACAACGACACCCATCCACGGCCAAAAGGGAAGACGAATGCCCGCTATCTCGGATTTCGTGGCGGACTGCCGCGCGATATTTCTCGGCCGGCGATGTCTGTCTGTCCGTCCGTCTGTCTGACTGTCTGTCTGTCGGCTAGCTGGCACTCGCGTGTCGCGCGGGTGAACAGCGCCAACTATTCCCGGTAAATGGGACATTGGTCGTTTCTCCCCATAACTATAGCGTTGGATACGACTGCTTATTTGTTGTCCCCGTGATATGCTTTTCACCGTTTGACTCCTTATCGCAAGACCAACCGATTTCTTTCGTTGCCTTGTTAGCCGCGAAAACGAATCACAAACTATAGAAGCTTTCCGAAAATCGCTACAGGGAGACTAGAATTCCATCACCGACCATCACTACATTGCGGATTTTATGCACTTATGACAAGAACGAGTAGGTGTGATTTAAAATGGTAATAATATTGGAAAAATTTAAGCATACTATTCTATTATTTCCCACCTGGTAAACATAATAAGAAAATATGGTAAACATAAAAGAAAACAAATATCTATTTCACTCCAGTTTGTTGCAAGTTAGGTAAGAAGTTGTTATTTTCCATAAAGATCCGCAGTCTAGTCATCACGATTTTCAAGTTCAAGTTACAAGCGGACCTAGTCGTCTGGATTCTGCACCGTCGAATCTCCATAAAGTTGCAACCGCAGTAGTTTAACCCTCGAGGGCGACGGTCTCAGATTTAGGGTTACCGTATGGCAGCCTTAGGGATGCTACCGTAATCTGTTGGCGATTCAGACTTCTTGATATTTTCCATAACTGTGTTCAAATTGTAAAAAGTAAATGATAAGACATGAAGGTGTGTCGTGTCTAATAATTTGACCACATGTAATCAAATTATTATAGTCCCCGAAGGGTTATAGAGGTCCGTATTCGTTTCAACCTGGATTCTAACAATAGTCCGTTTCTCGAACGAATAGTCCCCCTCAATTAAGACAATGATCATCACTTTAGGCTAATAATACGCCAAGTCGAAGGAGTGATTTATCGAATAAAAAACTATAACAATCACAAAGTAAATGCGACTTTTCTGAACGTATGAAAATAATCCCTCTAATTCCTCATTCGCTGTTCAAGTGAATATTCACACGTTTGTTGTCTTATATACTGTAAAACTCTTATTATCTTTTTTCTTTGCGATCATTCGATTTATTTGTTTGGAATACGAGATTACCATTAGAAACCGAAGAATACAAGTCAAACGTTCACGTGTTTGTGACAGCTTTGACATACGCAGCCCGCTATCTACTTCACAAGAAATAAGAACGGAATCAAGCATGCTTTCGGTAAGATAGTAATTGCCCACTCGAATCGTGCCTAGCGCGTAGCAAACAGGTTAGAAAAGTGAACATGGATCGCGATCGTATCTCGGGTCTCATCTTTTGAAAAGTACAGTCGCGGAGCGTTTGTTTGCCAGCGAGAACAGGGACGGAGCAGCCGAAATCTATAAATGGCCACCGAGAGGAGCACCACTGTCTCCGGATACAGGATGGTGGATGGAGTCGCCGGGGTCAGATAAAGAGGAAGCGGGAACCAATGCCGAAGACGGAGTTGTCCGCGGATTACGAAACGATGGCGGATGCTTCGAAACTGGAGCCACGTTATCAGAGAGACGCTGCTGGTTTTTCGGAGGGAGCCCCACAAACAGAGACGGAAAAAGAGAGAGAGAGGAGGTGGGAGGGGAGGGGGAGGGAGAGAGATAGGCTGCACACGAGGGGCCAATCACGACGACTCGTGGCGCCTTAATTGGTACTCGCACGCGTGGCTCGGGCTTAAGAGGCAGCAGCAGATGCATCCCAAGACGTTCACAACAGGAAATTCCTCCTCCCGCGCCGCTCCTCTTCTGACATTCCAGCCTCTACACATATTTATGCGAGGCGTCCTTTCCTGCATGTGACTTCTGGGATCCTTTCCCTCTTCTTGCTGCATCCCACCAGCGCGCAGCTCACGCTGCGACCTCGCGGTAACGTCGACATGCACAAATAGATATCTTCGCGGTAACGCACTGTTTTGCGCTCTCTTGCTCGGCGAGTAGTTTTCGCGCTCGCTCCCGCCTCGCGAATCCTGTGAATGGACCGGCGTGAAGCCGGGAGTAGGATTGGAAAAGAAGGGCGTCAATGAGTCGAGTTGCGTGAGCGCAATTATTGTTCGTAGCACGAGCGGCCGCGTTCGCGACCGAGAGACTCGTGCACGAGCTGGAAAAAGACCGAGGAGATTCTGGCCCCGAGGGAGTGTTTCCCTCTGATTGCATACGCCAGTGCGCCAGGCCTTCTTTCGGCTCTGTCGGCGCGAGGAACAATGCCGCCCGATGATGGATGATCGATCCCTGATTACCCTTTTTAATCCCTCGCTTCGCCAAATTGCTTCCCGTCACCTGGAAACGGAGTCGGCACGCTTGATTGCGTTCGCGACGAGCACCGACGCTCCGCAATCTAATTACATTATTTACGTTCTAATTTGAGCACTTGACGCGATTCACGCCGCCGCGCCGCGATAATTTGCTAACGCGCGTCCCGAAATCTTTCTCATTTATTCGGATATCGCGACTCGGAGTTCTCTACTTCCTTGTGCGACGAGCGGCGTCTATGATGCACAAGAGTTCAGGCAAACTCGACGAGGACTTTGTCTATTCGATAAAGGTCTCTATTCAGACTCTAATGGAATCCTTGATAGAGTAAACACGTTCTGATTTTATTTTCTGAATCACCCCTGCACAACGTTCATGATCATTTGTCATCTTCCTGTCTAAACAGTTGTCAACTTTGGTAGCATATCATTCAAGACAGATCCACCTGACAGACTTGGTTGCGATAATTACCTAAAGATTCTGTTCGACAACTGACAGCAACGTGACAACTATTCAGTAGATGTAGATCATCACCAAAAATGAGTAGGTTTAATTTAAAACATTAGACGAATTTAAAAATACTGTTCTATTATTTTCAACCCATTCAACATATTACGAGAGAAAATATATTTCTACTTCGCTCCGGTTTGTTGCAATTCAGGTGGAAAATTTTTATCTTGCATAAAGATCCGCTGTTTAGTCATCAAAGTAAAAAGTACAAGCACGCGAAATGTTGACCACGACGAGGTTTGTCAGGGTTTCCGTGGCCAATCGTGTAGCGCGCCTTGACAGTGACTTAGGGATCAGCAGCGCGTCTCGCAGGGTTTGAGGAGATAGAGGCAACGTCGCCGCGTCCGCTCGCCATTGCATCGCGCCAGCTTCGGTGAATGAACCGGAGAAAAATGTCAATGAGTGCAATTATTGTTGCACGACGTATAGCCGTAAAGCGCCTCGTCCGTTGCACCGGGCACGTGTGAAACCGGGAAACAGAGCGACGCAGAGGCGAGTGGGAGGGCCGGTGCATTACAGGCTGCGAATTAATGCTAGTCGTAGCTGTAAACGCGTGCAGTTATTGTTACGTCAATACTCGCGGGCGTGGACGCGCTTACCGGATTTGCATTCCGCGTATTGTACAAGCGACAAATAAACAACGCCCGATACGCGTCCTACAATCTCTATTGTTACTATGTATTTTACGCGTTTTATTATTGTTGTAAACGCATAGAATCTGCACCGAGTGTCCAATATTTCGCGACTTGTTTTTACAATTGTTGCGGCCGTAGAAAAATAAAGAGGATAGTTGCTATCGGAATGACGATGCGCTCTATGGACCGTATATTTTTGCTGGCACTAAACATGGGACATGAATAATAAAGAAAGCAACATACACCCTAATCGAAGTGGGTAATCTCGAAGTAGGTTAAAAAATAAGTTGATGCACACATTGGAGCTCCTGTTTGGAAGTTTTACGTAATGACTCCAAGACCTACAACCTGACAGTTATTCTCCGTGAAACTTTCCAGAAGTTACTACTGACGGATCATAATTTAATAAACGAAATATGAGTCGATTTAAGGTATGGTTGTAGTTCCTGTGACGCAGTCGAGGCTCGCCGAAGGCATCAATTGAGATCGTTCCAACAGGCTCAGAAAACAGCAGACGGCGTGTTCCGCGCAACTCGAATAGCAGACATAATTTTGGCCAGCTAAATCGAGCAAGCAACCCGCCGTGCGTCGTTTTAACGATTCGCGCAGCGGATCGACGGTCCAACAGTAAGTGACTTCGTCCGTAGTAGGTAGACAGTGGCCCGACGAGTGTGAGTGGTTACTACGCACTACGCGACAGCGGCGGCGGCGGTGGTGGTGGTGCTGGCTACGTTCACGGTCCGTATGAATGTACCGTCGCGACGTACGTCGACGCGCACGTTTGCGGCGTGCATTCATAAAGTGGCGGACACGTAGCGAGCGCGTGCGCAGCTCGTCGCCTTCTTCGTTGCCACTCCTTCCTCTTTTCTTCCTCGTCGCCACCCTTCCTGCGACTAATACGGCCGGGTCTCGCCACCCCGCTCGCGTCCACCCGTATCCTGTAGTTTTTAGCATCCGCTAACTAGCGCCGTCGCGGCCGTCACCAGCGATACCGTTCGCCATTGAGACTCCCGCCTTCGCCACGCAGCCCTTTCGACGCTATCTTCGCCAATCTTCAGAACGACGCAACTAGCATTGCAACCAGGAAAACGTGTTTTTTCGAACAGTCCACTGCTCAAACTTTCGATTGGTTGATGTGCGAAACAAAGAACGAGAAGGATCGCCGTTCTGGAAAGACGATCGCGACGAACGTCTTCGGCGCGAGGCGAATCGCTGCGCGGTTGTAACGACGAACTTGTACGGGGTCAACGGAACCACCGGAAGTCGTCGGTGCCCAGGGTCGTCGCCGATTCTCAAATTGGTGGCCGCTTGCTTGCTCTGCCCCTCGCGCCCCTACCGTCTCTCCTTCGACTCTTTCTCCTTCCATTCTGCTCGGTCGCGCTCGCGCGTTCTTCTCGAGCCCCTCTTTTCAGCGTGACGCGAGCCGAGCGTTGCCACTCGCCTGGCCGCCGCTTCTCGCCGGTCTCTCTGTAAACAGGCCACGTAATCCCCTACACCCACTTTTTCCTCCCGTCTAAATCTGTCTCATCGAAATGCGTCCGACGACGAACGGAAACCCCCGGCCGTTAATTTGTCTCCTTCTTGAGGCAGCGGGTGAATTCGCTCTCCCCGGGATTTTCAGGGATCGTGGGGGTTTATAGAGAGTCTGCGAGAGAGCGAGAGAATCAGAGGAGGTCGGGTGAACGCGGACCGGGTTCGAGAAAAGGGGATCGACGGACGGACGTAAAGTTTGAGAAGCCGTCGGGGCGTTGTTGTCGGAGACGCGAAGCGGCTGGTGAATGACTCGCCTCGCCTCGGCTCGACTTTGCTAGTGTGTCTCGTTGTGAGCGCGCGGGCGCGCAAAACTTGCGTGCGTAGGGTGCCCTGTCAGTGACGTCAGTGGGACTCACACAAACGAACGCGGGCAGCTCGTACGTGCATACGTCGGGACGGCACCGGCGTAAGTCGCGTGTGACGTTCGCTTGTATCTTTTGTGCGTGGCCACGACACGGAGGGGGAAGCAGAAGGGTGTCGGCGGTGATGACGGTGGCGGTGCGGTGGTGTGTACGCGTACGTTCTAGCCGTACGCGCACGCTAATGTCGCGCGAACGCCGGAGAGAGGAGACGAGAGTCCCGGACGGAGAGACAGAGCCGGAGAACGCATCGCGCGGCCATGTGTAGGACCGGAAGTATGAGTATCCGGCCAGACTCGTGTGGGCTTCTCTACGCGCCACGGTACTCTCCTTGCCTCCCTAGCTTGCCCTGACCGTCCCTCCTTTCTTTCACTCGCTTAGTCCCGCTTTGTACCTACGCTTGTCTCTCGCAAACGCGCGCGAGCGCACAAGTCTATCCCCTCTTTCCTTCATACTACACTCGTTCCACCCGTGCGACTTACTGTGAGAGCGCCGGGGTGTCGAAATAGCTTCTCTAACAACGCTGGCTACAAATCGTACTATCAGCGTTGCAACTCCCTAAGATGTACTCCGGAACGCAGCGTCGGTTTTGAGGAATTTCAGTTTAATGTTCTCACATGACCCCGGTAACTTGACTTCATAACGACAGAAAGGGTAATTACTACAGTACTCGATATAATCTTCTACCAGTAGCCCGTTCTAGCTACCTGGGGCCTTGGACAAAGTAGAATTTCGGGGCTCCCGAGGAAGAACGTAGAATTCGGATCTTGGATCTTGGTTTGTGTCTGGGTCTTCTACTCTAATGATCCTCGTACGATTTGAAATCTACTATGCATACAATATAGGAATTAACTCTGACGCAGCTAGTTTGATTTTCTCAGAAACCGAGACCTCTCTCGGGAACATTTCGAGGTTTCTGCAGCGCTAATTTGTGCCCAGCGTCGCTCCGAAAACGATTTCCACACCCCGGCCCTTCTCGACGATGGCTCTTTTATCCATGTAGCGACGGTGGCGAGAACCTGGAACGCGTGTGCTGGTGTTTATAAATAATACAACGATAAAGATGTGATCAGCCGGCGCCACGGTAAACAAACACGCGGATCCGGCGCGGTGTCGCGACCGAGTTTTGAAATTGTACCCCGATCCCACTCGAGATACCATCTGCCGAGGCTACTTGGGCTGTAATCTAACGAGCCGTACATTCACACCGCGTTATCGAATTGATTTCTAATCGGGCCACGGAATCCTAGACCGGATTACGCTGGATCGA
The DNA here is from genome assembly GCA_028455765.1 of Lasioglossum oenotherae. NCBI lineage: Eukaryota > Metazoa > Arthropoda > Insecta > Hymenoptera > Halictidae > Lasioglossum > Lasioglossum oenotherae. Next base: position 14,656,412 of record CM052294.1, on the reverse strand, counting down.
TTCCGGCCGGCGATGGCGCCTCGGCGCGAATGAATGGATCTCGTGCCGGCCGGACGTTAAGGCGGGCGCTTGTTTGCGTGCGAGCGCGGTTCGCACACGTCCCTACGCGGTGCCGTCAATGACGGCGGTCGAAGCGGGATCAGAGCAGTTGGCGTAGCATGGCGTGGCGGTGGCGTGGTGCGCCACGGGAGGAAACGAGACACCGCCACCGCCGCGGCCCGTATACGCGAACCGACTCCGTTCAGGGTGAATCGATCGGCTGGCAGAGCATAGGCTCGTGTCTACGTAGGCGGTGGCCACTTTCTTCCAGGAAACCGAGCGAGCCTCGTTCGAAATAACACGAGGAGTTCACCGGGCCGTGACGAGCCGAAGTTGGCGACAGGATCGATCGCGCGGACCGATTAATCCCCCGCATGTGAGACGTGGGAAAAAATCGTCCGGAAGTGCTTCCTGGAAAAAACTCGAACCGTCGCGTCGGAGGAAGAAAGAGTCGCGACGGCGACGCCGCCACCCGAGGAAAAATGTATTCCAATATTCGATCGCATAGATAAATAAATACATACTTGAGTCTTCGACTGGACGGAACCCACCGCAACCCCGTCCCGCAGCCCCCTCGGGTCTATCGGCGCGCGAGCGAGCGACCGAGCGTCCGGTCATGGCACCGATCTAGAATCCCCATTCAAGAATCTAATCTATATTGAAGAATTCCGACGAGAGGCCACGACGAGGCGTTGATCTTTGAGGCGCCGCCGTTTAACATGCATTATGCTGGCAGGCGGTCGACAATGGCTCTGGGAAACAGTGAACCGAGGCGAGAGGGAGAGAGGATAAATACACGCCTGTATCTGGCGACGATGAAAAGAGACACGGAACCGAAGAGAAGAGTGGCGCGAGAGGCCAAGGGGGAACAGCTAGGGATGATCCTGACGCGCGCGATAGAGAACGCGAGAGAAAATTAAGGAGACCTAGAGGCGAACGGGACGACGCGATGCGACGCGACGGGAGGGGTCTGAGGGCAGACGGAACTAGTCCCAGACCCAATATGATAATTGAGTATGGAGAACGATGTGAACGTAGCACCTTGTAGAACTACGGTGTGGCCATTGTGGCCTCCCACTGTCGGGACCACCTTGAGAACGCATCGACTTTGTACGTGAAAACATCAAAGGCCTGCCTTTTACCCTTCTACCTTCTCCCTGCCTCCCTGCTGCCTTCCTTCCTTCCTTTGGCCCCCGTTTGCTCTTGTTTCATTATGTCCCGTCGACACACGCGTCCGTTGCACCATGCAAGCAAGCCTCTCCTCTCGCCGCGCACCAGTCTTCTCCATCCGCCTACGTGTTTTCCGACCTCACGGCTTTCCGTTTGTTTTTCCGCAGTTTCCGCTACTCGCTTGCTCTCCTCCGACTCTATCCACGCCACCCTACAATGTTCCAGAGAAACTGGCCGGGGAACTCGCGGTACCCGAGCTCTTCAACTTTCCAGCAGGACCTAAGCTCAGTATCTTGGATAGTTTAATCCTTGATCGATGAAGATCCTCCTAACCCACCTGAAACTGACAGGTACCCGTAGGATGCTGCCAATGCAGAGAACTTATTGCCAGACATCGAATCTTTAGGCTAAATAAAATTTTTCTACCTGAATCGCAACAAACCCGAGTGACATAGACATTTATTTTCTCTCTTGATATGTTCAATATGTTGAAAATAATATACAATACATGCTCGGGGTGCTATATCTGCGTTGAAAGAAGCAGTATCACAATTTACTTAAAGAAAGCTCTCAGTAAGAACAATCAAGTCGTGAACAATCTCTATAGAAAAACGATAAACTTAGCTATAGGAAGTTGTTAATGCAGCGATGCTTATCGGAAACGAAGGTCTAAGGATCTAAAATGCTCGGGGTGTAATACCCGCATCGAAGAAGACAATATCACAATTTACTTATAGAAGGCTTTCAAAATGAACAATCATTATTGCGAAAACTACTAACATAACCATACGAACCTGCCAGTGCATCGAATTAATTGGAAACGGAGGTCTAAAGATCGAGTATGATCATGGTGCAATACCTGCTTCAAAGAAGACAGTGTCACAATTTACTTATAGAAAGCTTGCATTATTAACGATCTACACAGTACAAACTACGAACTTAGCTATAGGAAGTTAACAATGCATCGAATTGATTGGAAACTAGAGTCAAAAGATCTAGACTGATCAGGGTGCTATACCTGCATGGAAGAAAGCAGTATCGCGAAAAGGCTTTCAGTGGGAAAACCTTTTTTAAATGTTAAAGCGCATATATCCACCTTTTAAAGGAACGCAAGACAGTTTTACTTTGGTTTCCAGTAGGGGTTGGTAGTTAGATAATTAGATACCCTACGAAGTCCTCGACTTTGCGCGATCTGATCCGTTGCAGTTCAATTGGACGGTAGTTAGAGACCGGCTATTAAGGTCTTCGAGGATCGAACGGCTGGACGAGCATCTTCTCGAGGAGGCTACGAGAGACAATTTATATTTGCCAGTGCTGCGTCCTTGCGTTTTCACCGGGAGATCGTGTCCGCGTAGATACACTCGCCGGGTTGTTGTGCAAACCCCAACGACGACGAGCATGTCGACTATAGCCACTCTTACCGCCGACAATTGCTCAATCGGCCCGTTGAGTAATCGCGTCGTTTTACTCGTCATTGCCACCACGCGGCAATAATCGCGCTGGCATTTCTATTTCTACCTGTTACGTCCCTCCTTTGTCTATTCCCGATCGAACCCGTTGCTCGTCAAATCATTCGCCTTGTTGCCATTCTTCGATGGAAAACACGGTGACCCACATTCGAGCGTTACTCGCAGTTCGAGTAACAAATGCGTCCTATAAAACGATGGTACTTATTAGCGGACTCCGTCGTAAAATGTCTTTAGTGTAACTCGCGCAGACTGGAAATGAACGGAAGCTTGTCTCGCGTCTGTCAATACATCAGTATCTTTTGTGTTGCTGGAATATAGTGGAGCTGTGCGGTGATTTTTGTTTCTTTATGCACCGCTGTTCTCTCGTCGCATTTAATTACTAGACTGCGGATGTTACGCATTTATGACGAAAATGGGTGGATGCAATTTAAAACAGCAAAAAGATTAAGACGATTTAAGAACATCTATATGTTATTTTTAATTTATTACATTTGTTAAAGACAAGAAGACATTTTTATATGGTTCCTGCATCTTATGCGCGATGAAGAACAGATTATCATTTTACATAAACATCCGTAGTCTATTGATTACATTAGTCTGATTTTGCCGCGATGTTCACCTCGCCGATCCTCGATCATCACCGCACCAGTATGTAGATCTATACTTTGATTAGACAGGGGAATTCATTAGACTACCTTGAAGAGCTAACTTGAAGGGATTCCTGAAGAAACAAATGTTTGTTTCGTCTCTTCGTTCGTAAATCTCTTGAAATCATTTTTCCGAGATCATCGTGCTCCGATAGATAGAAGGTACTCCCGAGACTGTACACTACTTTCGAATGTCAAGCGTCGGACAAAGTTCTGATTAGCTCAGAATGTAGTACCAAGGCGAGAGGATAAATTAATTAAATACGTAGCCGTTAATGAATATGCATAAGAATGCCACTGGGTAAGCTTCCATCGGAGCGAGATTGCGCGCCTCGTTGTCGCGAGTCAGCGCAAGTAGTTAATTGTGACACATCGGTAGAGCCAGCGAAGGATTTAAATCGAATCCGTTGCGTTACCGAAGAAACACACTCGCATCGTTCGGAGCTTAATCGCGACCGGTTCCGTCCGTTGTATCAACGACTGATGTATCGCCAGAGGATTTCGAATCCGCGGTGCACCGGCGTGTGCCGAATGCGATTTGACATGGTGCCTCCCTCCAAAGGTTAATGTAGTTACCACTGTCAATTCAGCGCGTCATGGGTACGGCGCGAGGCGCTCGAGCGATTTACGGCCCGAGCGGGCAGACTTTACGAGACGGACTGCTTACATTGTTTTCGGCCCTCGGACGCTATCGAACTACGACGAAATTGCGCAGGCTGATCGGTAACGGAGGTGATGCTACGTAAAAAAAATATATAAAAAAATCTTTTTAAAAATCACGCTTGTATTGACACATTACCGACCGGTGATTATCGCATAATTTTGAAAAATCTATGGTACATGGCTAGACACTTTTTAATGGAACCTTCAATAGCAACAGTAATCTTCATTGTGAATTAAAAAATCACCCTCAATAACGTCATCTAATAGTTTCACATTTAAGATCGCGATGTAAAAGAAAATTTCTATGTTTTCTTTTGGTACAGCACACTTATTGAAAAAATCCTCTTAATAGGCTTCCGGTAGATAAAGTGTTAAAATGCACTAAAAAGGAGAAAATAATTGTTTTAGCCATTGGTGACTATAAATAAAACCGTGGAGCGCTAAACTATATTGACTATATTGATATCTACTCATGATTGTGCTCCAAGAACAAGTACATCAAAAAAATTTTTTTGCCTGAATAACTTGATACTGGTGGCATATCAAGTGCTATGGATAATTCAAATAAAAGTCTGAGAAGTCGACTCTCGTTGGCTAAAAACTCCAATTAGGAGTAGCACCGAGAAAATCACTGAAATTAGATGGAATTAATTTGCGGGCTGTTGTCTGTTCTGGAATGAATGTTCCAGTCCGTAGTATATTGTTACGATTTCCCGTAACGTGTCGAAATGGTTTTTGGGCGAGTATCGACCCAGTTAGCGGACTAGTATGGCGTCGGGCGTTCAGCCGGTGTAGTCGTCGATTAGATTTAGTGTCAGCGGTGTCTGGATCGCGCCGTTTTTATCGGGGCGAGGCGGGCCGTGTCGCAAGAAGCCGAAACGATTTTCTGTTCGAGAACGATAATAATGCTCGGGACTGGCTACGATTGTCGGACTGCGAGGCGAGGGAGAGAAGGGCGCAGGTAGGGACTCTGACGATGGTGTTGAGACGATATGATAAAGCGGTGGCGCTAACCTCTCGAGCAAACACACACACACATGCGCGCGCACGCGCCTGCGTGAACATACACACCGCTATCGGAGAGCCTGTCCTACGTATCGTTGCACAGGGGTTCATGTCGTCTGTCGTTACCTTTGCCGGCGAAACGGTCGGTCCGCTGTTATTGTTGCCGGCGCGGCCGATCGACCGATAAACGAATTACACGTTGACGAAGAAAGACATTTGCTTCCCCGCGTTCACGAAGATAGCCGACCACTTGTTAGCGCGACCCCCGATAAGAGCAATTATCCGGGAAAATGTACAGTATAGCTTCTCTCGGCTGCCGGTGCGTCGCTCTAATGCCTTCCGTCCTTAACCCGTTCGACACCGTCGTTGTATTTTCACCGTTTACACATGTACGCTATACTGCTCGCGGTGTTAATAGTCATCGGTATTACGTTTGAAAAATTGGGTGCGTGCTCGAGCCGCGTTACTTCATGCCGCCGGCCCTTGTTCGCTTCAAACACAGGCTCTGGATTCGTTTAGATCTACCGATACGGAACGGGGGACAAGCAATTGTACCCGAAGGATAATGAACAATGGAAATTTCTAATGGGCCCACAGCCGCGGATGCGAATGCAAATTCGCTAATTTTAGAGATTTATTTCCTGAGGCGGCCACCGGCGAGATTTATTTCGTGCTGCGGCTGATTACTTTGGAAATAGCTCGAATCCAAACCTCGCTGCAGGCGTCCGTAGTCTATTTTTTTATTAACGCATGCGATGATCTATTTCAAAATCATGTGAAATCGTTCGGATATCTTCTGGCGCCGTACGAGTGCTTTGTTGTGGAACTGCAAGTATGCCAGATACTGTTATACATGTTACATGGCGTCGATGACGAAACGATAGATAATTCAACGATAATGATTAAGTGTGTCCACATTTTTCTGAAAAATTCCTAAAAAAATATAAATTTCAGAGCAAAATCTATTGTGTCACCGAGAAGATTTGTGAACTTCATTACTGAACGGCACAACTCTCAAGATGGCGGAGAATCCTCTAACTGACTTATAGCGGGGACTCTTGAACGACGCCCGAGAAAGATTGAAAACTTTTCTGGCAACGTACGTCTGGCGCGCATGGGGACTATTGAGATCCGAATTAAGACGACGATCATTCTTCTGATCGGACTTGATTTCACTTCACGGAAACGCGAGTGACCACGGTCTCGCGATCCAGGGGAACGCGGTCCAGCTTCGAAGAAGAGCGAACGACTTTGGGGCACAACAAGAGTATAATCAAGTTTACGCATTCCGCGAGGTTAGGATGCAGAAGAAGAAGAGGAAGAAGGAAAGGAAGAAGAAGGAGAAGAAGAGAAGACGAAGGAAACGACGGAGGGGGAATGGAATGCACCTTCGAGAATCAGTCTACGGTCTCCTCTACCTACTCTTACGTATGCACCGGTGCAGACCGGGGATCGGGGAACCGGAGCGAGAGAAGGAGAATGCACCGTGAACCTGTCTCCGTTTATCTCGGACCCGCTCCTCTTTCTCCAACTCGTTCCCGGAGCACAACAAACAGACGCCGCCTCGTAATTTGTTTTCATACGTTCGCGGCATTTGCCAGTCTACGCCTCTTTCTCCACCTTCGGGCCTCCGCTCTTTTTTCCTTTTCGGATTCCTTCACTTTCTCACCTTCGACAGTGGCGCAACGGCTACGGGCCCCCCGATCCACGTTACATATTTTTCGCCGGGGCCCGCCGAAACGACGGAACCATCTCGTCGCGCCGAGAGAACGTCGATGAACGCCCCGATCGATCCAATGATCCTTGCCGCTTGCGCTCCATCGCTGACCAGAAGCAGCTACGATTACTCGCTCGGCTAACACAGTCAAATGTTAACCCGTCGTCTGTTTATCACTCGTGTGGATCTCACGATCAATATGTTATCGGAATCAGTACCGCCCTTACACTTGCCTCTGGCCCCGCTTTTAGTGGTTATTATTTCCACAATTGATTCGGAACAAGTAAATGTTACTGTAATAGCCGAGGCATCCAATTTTGTACAACTGGAATTAATTGAAATGCACTGTGATTCCCTATTGAAACAAAAATGAAATAGTTTTATAAAACAACTTCTATACTTCATATGTATTTTTGTAATACTATTTTCTTTTGTACGTATGTTATTTTGTATGTGTAACTGCAATATCAATAAAAAAAATGTGTTTCTCCTTTATTTCGAGTCTACTGTTTTTATCGCGGCCCTCGAATTATTTTATAACACCGAATGAGGCCCTCAGAGGTAAAAGATTGTCGTTTTGTTAGGGCCTTGCTCCGGGCCCCGCAATCTCCAAGTCCGGCTGTGACGAAAATTAATTATAGATCGTACGAGCTAATTTTAAACCAAATTAATTGCGTCCTCGAGAAATTTGTTTAAAAAATTACAGAACATTTCGTGTACATCGACGGATTTCTTGCGTGCCAATGTAAATATATGAATCTTGCTAAACATTTTTTAAACAATACCATTACCCTTTCACTATCGATGGCGAGATCAAACTTTGCACTTGTAAATAATCAAATTACAGAGGCTACATTAATTTGATCGGAAAGATCTTTTAATACCGAGCGAATAGGATCTGCGGAGTGATGGCGACCGATCCGTTATTACACACGCGCATTCTATCGAGCCAAGATCATCGGCGATCATTTAGCAAGTAAGCAGCGTTCCCCGCGGTTTTCCGAAGGCAAGCACCTACACGTAGATGCTGCGAAACTCGCATCGCAACGCAAAAAGTGAGCGTACCAGCAGCGAACAGAAGAGCGTACGAGCAGCGCGCCTCTGGGACCTTTCACGCCGGTTTCCATGAAGCGTCTACCTGTTAGTGGATGAAGAAGAGATCCTCGATTCTGTTAGCTGCGGGTAGCATCCTGCGAGGTGCTCCGCAGGATCAGACGTTCCTGCCGTTTTTGTGGAAGCACGCGATATGAAGCTTGATCGGCTGCGATAAGCAACTGGTTACCTGTTAACTCGAGATAACGAGCTAATTTGTCATCCGATTTTAGTCTTGATCGTTGTTCATCTGCCTGTTTATTTGACAGTTGTTCGATACTCGTCGATCTTCATGTTCTCATTCTCACGTGCTGCTCGACAAAAATTTGCTTGCTCAAAACAAATCATTAACATTCTCTCTGTGTTCTGCTCCGTACATTTTTCGCGCAAAATGGAAAGAAAAAATTTGTCTGCATAAGTATTTGTGAAATTTATTGATTTTTCAAATATAAGTATGCAATATTTAAAAATTTTGAAACACCACAGACAGCATTTCTAGAAAATCTTTGGAAATTTTGAGAGAAGGTTAAAAATATTGTGATGCAAATCTGTGTACAATTATACATTTTTGTACATCGATTGGCTGAATCTAGAATTGTCACATAAAATCTCATCAAAGTCGGCCAAAACGTGCAGAGTACAAGTTTAATAATTGGCAAAAATTTGAATTAGAAATTTTTTCGACGGAAATGCCGCATTAACTGCTAAAGTTTCTCAAGTTTTTAGCTAAATTCGAGAAGGAGAGGCACGCTTCTTAGAAGGTCTAAACAAAATGCGCACATTTGTGTGTGTATGCGTATGTATGTGTTACTTAACAATTATAGGAAACGCAAATGGTAGTTTGAGAAACGTCTTATACATATCTAATAAATTGTTATCTAATAAATTTGATAAAAATGCGGTGCAACATTTTGACGTTGTTGATATAAATCATACAGGTTATAGCTCTGCGACTTGCGCAAAGAACAGTTCTGCTCACCGCCAATCAGAAGCGATCACGAAAGTCACGAATGGCTGTGAAAAATCACCGTCAAGTCTAATCAGGGGTGATCCAAAAGTAGTAGTTCACACCATCCCTACTTATGAGATGCTGATCTTTATGAGATGACAGACTGCGGATCTTCGCAAAATAAAAATTGTCTGCATCAATTGCAAGGAATAGAAGCTAAATTGAATGTTTAGAGGAGAAATTGATACCTTCAATATTAAAAATTTTCCAACAATTTTGAATTTCATCTACTCAATTCTGCTATAAATGCATAAAGATCCTTAGTCTAGAAGTGACCCAATGAATACTGGTCGCGAATGTGTTGATTCTTCCTCGGGGTAAGATCAACGTGACTTCCATCAGGAAACCAAGCCGAAGGAGATCGTTGCGAATGCTTTGGAGATTCGCGTGTAACGAGAACCAAGGGAAGGAAAAATCGAATCGAGTTAAAGAGAGGAACGCGTGCCTGTGTCTCATCCGACCGCGTTTATCGAAGATGATTAGAAATTAATTCAATAGTCCCGGAGACTCTCCGGCGGTACTTTCGTCCGTCATCCGCTTTCCCTTCATCGCGGCGACCATTTAAGGGCTGTCCTAAGTGACGCACGCTCACCCCCGGGTTAGGCGTGCACGCATGCGTTCGGGGTGTGCGTACGTACGTTCGAATGTCGCGGCTGGCAACCCCCTCGCCGACTCTTACGCCGACGACGAAGACGCCGCCCTTTGCCGTGCAATTTCGTTTGCTGCCCCCTCGCTAAGTAAATCGAATTAAGTGGCAGACTCGGGGTATTGGCGGCACCGAAATCAACATTTAGAAGAGGAGTCTCGAGGGCGGTATCTCCTGGTCACCCCCGAGCCTAGGTGAACGCTATAGCGCACCCTTTAAGGTGTCCAGAGCTCTCACTGTCGCCCACGGTTTGTCCTAGAAATCGGTGAAACTGCAAACCCGTTTTTTTTGTCTCGCCAGAGTAACATCCGCGATTCGGTGACCATCAAAGCGTAATCGGAGCAATTAACCCCGCACGAGGATTTATTTCAATATTTCAGTGTCAAAGTCTTAAATTCTGTGAAAAATTATATGTATACCGATCTTTTGTTACTACAATAATTAAGTTGTTTGCAATTTGAAGAATTAAATACATGGACCTGACGTTGGCAATATGACGACACGCGTCCTCAAAGGGTCAACCCTTCCCTTCCTCGTTGCTACAGCTTGATCTCTCTTTGATGTCGAGTTGACACAATAGTGCAAAATCGACATGCTCGACACGTAAATTAGCAGTCACAGTTCAATTAAGCAATTTTACGAAGAAAATGAAAGAAATCAAAGTCCAATGAACTTACATACAATTAGTTACCTTCAGCCTAATAAAACATGTAATACGCAGAGTTCCCGATTATTAATAAATCTTCGACGTTACGGATTTACATAAATATCGGTGCTGCAGTAATTATTGTCCCGATGGTATAATTAATTGTGGTGAAGATTACAGGGGCGAAAGTTTTAATTCGGTAAAACCTCTTGAAATAATAATGCTGACTCGACCGCGTTTTTTTTTATGTTCATAGCAGTAATTATAGCCTCGACGAGAGCAGGTAATGTTTAACTGCTGTGAGAATTACGAGAGCAAAAGTTTCAATTTGGGAAAACATCTGCAAATGACAATGCTGGCGCATTGAAACGGTTAAGGGATGATCCGTGATCAGGCAGCAGGTTTTAAGCGAGAGATAATTGTTTCCATCGTTGATTTCTATTTCGTTCTGATCGTCGTGTCTTGCGCGAACGATGACTCTTTTATTCTGGGATAAAGAATGAATTTTTATGGTGGAATGCGAGAAGATAAAAAAGATTATGACATTCATGAATCTTGGCATTAGTTGTCTGTACTTTGTTTGAGAAAGGGCTTAACCGCGAGGATTTTATGGATGTTAGTCTAGCAGTAAATGTGTAACTTTCGAGAAATCGATAAGAAATTGTAGCGAAATATATGATGGAGCGTCGGGAACCACCACATTCGGCATAGTTCGCTGTTTGAGTTGTGGGAAATCGTAAAATTATAGGAACTGTGATACACACGGAGCACGAAATGATCAATTATAAAAGCTCGTCAAGCGACGAGCACAGCGTTGCGAGAAATATCGATACCTGTGTAATTGAAAGATGGATTTTCATTTAGATATTTCCTTCACTTCTCCATACTGTATAGCACACATTTCGATTCTTGTTGCAGTGCAAGAAAAGTAAAGAATCGAGGTAGGATTCGTCATCTTCGGAACGATGTAAAGAATCTATCGAGTGCTAGGAATGTCCTTAATGAGACCCGATACATGACATAATTCTTGCTATAGATTGTCAATTACGGCAGCAGGCATGCAGGCAACGGATAGTACAATTTGTCATGAATCAATGAGCCGATGCCAGAACAATTCTTCCTGTAAAATCCAATAATCTCGAACTCCAGACTAATTATAGTATTCCAATGTACGAGGCTCCGGGGCAGTATGCTTGTCACGGAATACATTCTGCACTCGCAAAACATTCAGTGTATGAAGAAGGCTATCTAAATAATTAAAAATGTCTACGAACTAGTTTAACATTTCAAACAGCAAAAATTTAGAGACACCTCTGTACGGTCTCGTTGCGGTCGAACAATTGTACGATCGAACTATAACCCACAGGGGACAATCCCGACGAGACATCTCCAGATCTTAATGAAACTTTATTAGCAACCATCGTTCATAATCAAGGAATGAAGACAGCCCGTAAAGATGAGAACCATATTTGATCTTGTAATCTAATAGAGCCAGAGGCATGATCCAAGTTGTGTGTTTTGTGATGAGAAATCAAGCTGCGCAGCCCGATTTTCAATGTCTCGATTAGTTTCAAAGCATTCTTTTAGTAAGAAATATAATTATTCGAACTGACCCAAACAGGGGATGAAGGTAAATTGATCGATCGGTCCCGAACGATTTCCCGAGCGTTAGTCATCGCGAACCCGCGATTTTCTGTTGCTTCGATCTGTTCGCGGCGGGCAAGGGATGACGGGTCGGTAAGGGAGGGATGGGCGATCGGATGCTCGCGAAATCGAGTCGGTTTGGGTGAATCGGCTCCTCGAAAGGACGCGTGGTAGGAGGGTAATGAGAAAGGAAGACGGTAAGTGCCGATGGGAGGCGATAAGGGAGAGAAGGAGACGAAGGGACGGACAGAAGATCCGCGGGAGAAGGGATGAGAGAGAGAGAGAGAGAGAGAGAGAGAAAGAGAGTGATATTGGGAATGGGAAGAAGGGGGAGGGGGACAGAAAGATCTTTGGTTAGAGAGAAGCACTACAGCGGCGCCCCGGGGCCATCCATCATCCCAATAATTGCTTCCCTTCCCATCATATAATTCCTATAGAACCCTCCTGGCCCCTCCCGCGTCCCCCTCTCGGTCTGCGTCCTATCGCTCTCTCTTCCTCTCTCTCTCTGTCTCTCCCTTTCGCCTCTTATCCCTTGTGCATCCCTTCGCTCTGTGGTAACACCCGCCCGTTGTAACGCCCGGGAGGGATATCACACCCGCCACTCTCTCACACCCATCGATCTTTCTCTCTCTCCATCACCCCGTCGCTCTCTCTCACTCTCACTCTCTCTCTCTCTCTCGCTCTCTTCCCTCACGGTTCTGCTCTTTTTCTACTTCCCTCCAGGTCCTAGCGGTTCCCTGCCGACTTCCAGGAATTCAGACCTCCCGAATTTCCCGCCTAATTTTTCCAAAGCAGGAAAACGAGCGGACGCGGAAGACCCGCTGAAAGCGCAATCGGTATCCCGTAGCTGTTCACGACACAATCGCCCCGTTAATTATTACCGGGAAGGGTCCTCGGCGATCCTCTAAGCGGCTGAACGCCGCACCGCGACCGCTATGCTGCCTGTTTACGTTCAAGTCGCACGAACTCGGTGAAAGAGCGTCACCTCGACCACCCGGATAGCTTGCTGGTCGAATAAGTGCTGTAAATTGATCTATTAACACTTAACCCTCTTGCTCGCGCCCGTTCCTAATCTACTGTTGCGCAGCTTCGATGCCAGCCTTTGAGTTGTTACCTAACGTTGTTACCTTTAAGTTTTACTTTTGGAAGAATACGAAACTAAATTGTGCTTCATACTTTATTAGCACTCACCTACCCAAGTCGATAGGCTCTTCGACACTGTTTCACTTTTCTACGTTCGGCATCCTTTGTACTTTCAGCGCGGTCGACGCAGTTATAAAAAACATAGTTTCCCTACACGATCTCTGTCCCTGCTCGGAACAGGCGATTGGAGCTAGATCGCGACTTTACTGTATGTTGAAATAAATCTCTCATGAGATTTTCTAGAATAAAAAAAATTCACCACGGAATCTTTCAGATTCTTTGCATCCCGCATTTCGGAAGTGTGGACCAAGATCGTACACAAGGTGCAAAGCCGTAGCCACTCACGATCTGTCAGCGGTCGATCACGCAGAACCCATGGAAATGTCATACGGTGAAAACAGAGTTCCCGGTCGCGCAACGACGCGTCGGACGTACGAGGAAATCATAGGTTTCGGGTGAACGACCGTGTCGCGTGGGTGGAACGGACGTAATTTCGCGACGTTTACGTGGCCCATAAACCGGACCCTCGTGGTATCGACGATTCTCTCCCACTCTTTCGAATTTCCGGGGGATTTTTCGATGCTGCGTCGCGGTATCCGTGAGTGGAACGCTCGTCGCGCACCGTCGCAGTTAATTATCGCGTTCCGCCGTCCACGCGGATCGATTTCGCGCGACGCGTTCCAATTTCACGGCTTCGAGGGTTGAAATTTATGTATCTACCACACACTGCCATCCGAGAGACGCTCTCACCTGTTCCATGGCGCCCACTGACCGCCCTCTCGAAAGGAGGAGGATCACCATTTGCGGACATTCATACTGAATGATCAACCTTTCAGAACACGAGCAGATAAAAATTGTTTGCATCGAACCAAACAGGGATTTGTTCCTTTTTTAAATATTTTTCATAAGTTGTAAGTAAGCAGATCTTTATAGAAAGTAAAAGTCAAATGGAAGCTATCCAGGCCAGGAGATCATCATTTTCAAACATTCATACTGGATGATCAACCTCTCGAAACATAAGCATACAAGAATTGTTTGCATCAAACCAAACAGGAATTTGTTTCTTCTTTTCATAGTCTTCATTAGTTGTAAGTACACTGCAGATGCTTTGTACAAAACAAAAGTCATCTATGTCCATTATAAGAAATGGAAGCTATCCAGGTCAGAACATCACCATTTGCGGCCACTCATACTAAATGATTAACCTCTCGAAACATGAGCAGACAAGGATTGTTTGCATCGAATCAAACAGGAATTTGTTTCTTCTTTTAATAGTGTTCATAAGCTGTAAGTACACTGCAGATTTTTATACAAAATATACGTCACATATCTATGTCAATCAAATGGACGCTGTATGGGAATGTATTTCTTCATTCAATCATTTTGACCGGTAAAAAATAACGTAAAAATATTTTTAACTTCGTCTAATGTATCTACAGTTTCGCTATTCATTTATCAATCTTTGTCGTAAATGCACAAAATCCTAAAATTTTCTTAATCTTCCTACCGTCAACAAATACACCCCTAACCCAATCTTCTCAGAAATGCATCAAATCTCTAGCGTTGACCATTTATCAGCAGTTATGAAACGAAAGGAGTGGAAATAATAATGGGGAAATTTAGACAGCGTTGTAAATGAAACGTTGAATAACTTTGTAACCACAGTAGAATTAATTAACGATGTCCACCGTTCACAAGAAAGATCTTGTTGTCCCATCAGTGGAGACAAGGAATCGATGAATGAATTACTCTGCTACGTATTTGGATCGATCAAATGAAAAATGAATGAATCATTACGTTTCTCAATGAAAAAATTAAGCAGTCGTTGAAATACATAAAAAGAATGCAAGTTTTACGTATGTTCCGTTCCCGCAGTAAAATAACGGAAGAAGTACCGTTACGGAAAAACATTTAAAACAAATTCCGACTTCGTGACACGGGAAATGTTGCAAAAACCTGTCAACGTGCTGCCAGTTTACGGTACTCCGTAACGTCCCCACATGAATTTTTCGTCCCGATCAAAAATGGCCATTTCCTACCGTGTTCCTTTCCCGGCGAAGCTGCGCGGCCTGTTCCATCGTTGGCAGTCCGAGTTCCTTTATCAATACGTAGGACGGCCTTTATCGCGCGTGCCGCGATGTTTCTTTCTCACGCTCGAAGCACCGTTACTCGTGTGTGGCAGTTTGTAGCAGAGAAGGGACAACAGGGCACCCATCGCCCCGCATCGGGATAGAAGTTTCTCGGATCCCGGTTGGCGAACGCGCGACAAGGAGTCATCATTTTCCTCGGCGCGTTTCCACGAACGACGATTAAACGTAAATAGGAAAATCCGAAGTGGATTGATATTCCAAGACGATCCCGATCGCGCGGAGAATTCGCAAAGAAACGAGCGTGATCGATAACTCCCGGGCATTCCGAGCGCGACGTATCAGTGGGAAAATTTGTCGTGACTCTCGAATCATGTCACCGGATAAGGAAGTGGTTCAGGGACGATAAGGCCGCCGATATCCTAATTGACAGATCGCCGTGTCTGTGGTTTCCCGAAGGACTCCGGTCAGGAAGGAAATGATTTCTTGTTTAATTGCGATTTCACGAGGAACTTCCTGATACTAATTTGCTTGATAACACCGATACTATTCAAATACTTGAATGAATGAAATAATGAATGGAACAATGAATCGAATGGGCTATTGTTTTTGAAAGTGGTATAAGTCCATTTGTGTATTAATTTTAAAAAACATTTTTTTATATCTGTATCTGACTAAAAATGCCATTAACTCATTTTCTCCAAAAGTGTTTAGTAAGAACATATCACCGCAAAATTTTAAAAATGTTTAAGAAAGATTCAATCGTATTTGAAATTATTTTAAAGACACCTGTATAATTGCTAGACGGTGGATCTTTATGCAAAATAAAATTTTTTTACCTGAATCGCAACAAACTGGACTGAAACGGGAATTTATTTTCTATCTTAATACTATCTTTTCTATCTTAATTAAAAAAAAATATATAAATAAATATAAATGAATATATAAATAAATATAAATAAATATAAATATATAAATAAATATTTTAAAATTCTTCTAATGTTTGTACTGTTTTGAATTACACCTACTAATTTTTGTCATAATTGCATAAAATCCGCTGTCTGACTGTCTGGTCATAAACAAGGGAGGAATACTTCTTTCCTTCAGACAAAATCGAACATTTTTATTCCTGAAAATGATTACATATGTCGTATTTACAATCGGCATAACACATTTCCAAAGTGACTGTCATTCTTGGCGGGTATAGTCGGGCGACGGTAAAACAGTCCGGGATTTCGGCCGTGAAGAGTTAATAAACAAACAAATGGAGTGAGAATAAAAAGAAGAAGAAGAAGAAGCGAAGAAAGTTTCGCGTTGGAATTCCAACGTGACCGTTTTCTCGCGTCCGGCTCAGGACGAAGAAGCATTTCCAATTTGCTCTAGCTTTCGAAATCGTTTTCCCCGGTGGTGGTCGCCGCGGTGGCCGGGCCATCTTAAACGGGACCACTTAAGAGTTTCTTGAATCAACTCGGCCGCGGTTGGAACTCCGAAAACGAATTCCCCCCCGGGGCCCCGGTGCTAAGTTTGCTCTTGGACGACACGCACACGTACACGCAGAACGAACGCACATGGCGGGAGGACGAGGACGAGGACGAAGACGAGGCGAAGCGGTGCTGCTATCGGACCGACGACTCGTCTTGAATTTCGTCATGGGAGTAGGTTGGAATGCGTGAAGGTGCTCGTCGGCATACGTACGAGGAAGAGAAGAGACGGCGCGCGAGTACTCGTCCGTGAAGGTACACGCTTGAGACGCGAGTATACACCCGCCACGTTAGCTCGGTGGCGCGCTCGCGAGCATGAACGCGTGTGTGTAGTTGGTTCACGCACGCACGCACACGGTTCGCGGCCATCTGCGCTGGTGAAACGCGGCTCGAAAGAATCCCATTCATAGACGTAGGAACGAGAAGAACGAGAAAGAGAAAAGGATTACGCCGGGCAAGGTGAAAGAGAGGAGGGGTGCGGGTAGGTAGGGTGAGGACGAGGGTGGGAGACGGGGGGCGAGAGGAGCAGCCAAAGGCATTTGGATTAGGCGCAGGCGCCAGGTATGAGAGAAAGGCTTAATGAAAAATTTTCCACGAGCGGCCTGCGGTAGGCCTGCTGTTTTCTAGGTCGTCGAAGCTGCTCGACGCCGCGCCGTGCCGCACCGCACCGCACCGCGTGACAAGACGCGACGCAGCTCCACTCCACTCGACTCGAGTCGACTCTACTCTACTCGCCGCGGCTCTGGAATTCGATCTTCCAACGATCGATCGAAAAGATGATCGAACCACAGAGAAAGAGGAAAGCTGCCCGGAACAAGGCAAGATGCTCGCCGGCACGCTCGACCGAGAAAGGGACTATCGATGCGATCCTAGGGTCTGATTGCCGACGAGACAGACCAGCGACCTATCGACCTCGCGCCAGACTTTGAAAGTGAACCGCAGACGACGTTGACGACCGGTTTTCCGGAACTCCGTGAACACTGTAATGTATTGTTCATAAATTGAAAAATAAAAATGCTGCAGTGAAGTCAATCAGCAATAGTAGTAGATGTAAGACAAACGAACCTCAAGTTACACTTCACATTTCAAAAGGTGGATCAAAATCGACCCAGATTTTAATCAGTTGAATCAGAATTGGCCCAGACGTTCAAATTAGGGGTTAATCCGCGCTCTGTCTAAATAGTACTAGTATGTTGACTTCTAAAGTTGACACAATCGAATCTATTTAGATCTGGAACACACTTTACCACATGCTTGAATAGAGAAATATGTAGAATCATGTCTAACAGAAACATTCTTATAGTTTCAATAACTAAATAATAGAAAATGGTTATGTTTAGTGTTAACTGCGATAAAACAAACAGTTTGCCTATTCCGTAAGCAACAGATGATTAACGGTTGAGATGCAGCTTAGTTTACAATGAACAAATTGTAGAAAAACAGGTCTATCATTCACGAATGCATGCTCGAGACTGTATGGTGTAATCATTACACAACAACAAGGAGTGCAATTAACCCACGCCGCGAATTCAATTACAGCGATCGTAGATGAATTACAACGAGGACGATAAATGCCGAGAATTCGTGCATGATTGTCGATCGGCCGTTTCGTCGAGGTATTTCACTCGGATAGGAGTCTGGAGAGTCTGGTAGCCATGGGGATCCGCCGCGGACTCTCCTTTCGTTAATTTATACTTCCGTGGTAAACAGCGTACAGTACCGAGGGAATAATACGAGCCACTTTATAACACGAGCGGTAGGCGTGCGGCCGCGTTTGCTCTGCTGTCGATCGTGAAAAAATGCTGGCGCCTCTTTATCGGCCCTAGAAAATTATCTGGCGCGATAACGACCATTGATCACTCCGTTGAATCGAGGAGACGACGCGTCAGTTCCACGAGAGAGGTAGAGAGAAAGAGGAGGAAGAAGGGGGAGAGAGGGAGAGAGAGAGAGAGAGACTCGTTTCCGTCGTGGCGTGCTCATGAATGAAAGCAGAGTATTTCGAAACATCGAGCCGAGGAAGCAGAATGCGCGTCACCTACCGTTCCCTCTCTCCTCTCCTCTCCTCTCGCTCTCTCTCTCTCTCTGCTCTCCACCTCTCCGCGCTGCACACCACCATCGTTCCGTCTCTCCTACACCCACCCACCCTCTCGCGCGCTTCACGCTTATCGAATCGCCGGAGAAAAAGGAGCGTACAGATAGATAGAGCGTGAGAGCGACGAGCAAGGGAAACCGGAGTGTGGAAAAGGGAGAGATGGGCCGACGACGACGACGACGACGACGACATGTAACCAGCCAACGAAACGGGGCCCTGGAACGCTTCTATGTACCGTGGAATCATCATTTATCGAAAAGTCTGGATGCGTCGATTACAGACACGGAGAGGGCCGTGGAGCCGACAGAAAAATGTGGCAATGGAACGCGAGCGTTTCCTCCTCGACGCCACGCTGTCGACACACGTGTCACAGATTATTCACCCTGACGATACCGAAACCGTGTTTCTCGTTATGCGCCGCTTACGTCACGTCGCGTCGTCACGACCGGGGAGGATCGATCGGGTTACATAATTCGGGCCCCACGCGATACGCGGATGATCGTTTCGTTTCTCGGTTCGGTTCCGTTCTGTTCTGTTCGTTCTACTCCGATACGATCCCCGATAGAACAACGGATCTACTCTACGGCCAACACATTGTTGTCCCATCGACTCGGTGTTGCTTTTACCCCGCGAGTTAACAACCGGCTGATTATCAGTCGGTGACCCAGTGTCGGATGGTCGATAGCCCTCGCCATTCATATCTACCGTTTCTTCGTCGACGCGGTCAACCTCGCTGCCAGTTTTGTTGGCGTGCTCGCGCCAACTTTATTATGCAGCATGGAGCACCGGAATCGAAATCCGAATGCGTCGCCGGTGTTTGTCAACGAATTTCGGAAGCATCTTGCCAACTCGAAATTCGGGCAGAGTCGAATATATATGTAACTGCAATTGCGCAGCTTAGCTGTATGGAAGGTTCTGGTTTCATAGACTGTCTCGCGAGAACCAGAACAAGGGACGCATTTACTTCAATGACTGAGAGATTATCGGTTGGTAATATTACCAGTGGAAATCCCTGTGTTTCATTGTTAACTGCAGTGCTCATAAAAGTCGTACAAAATCAGAGCAAGTTGTAAGAATTTTGTGTTATTATATCAATTGCTTTTGTAATCGTCTTATATAATATCTCGCAGGCCTTCAACAAAGTTTGGCTGAACCGAATGGATTGTATTGGGTTGGCAAATAAGTTCGTTCGGTTTTTGTGATTTATTTCACTCTAAAACACCGAACGAACTTATTTGCCAACCCAATAATAAAGAATTGTTTTTTCTAGTTTGACAGAGGGGCCGTATCGGCATGACTGTGACGCGTTAGTGATAGTATTAATTTGTGTTTAGAAGTTTCATACATTTGTTTACATTTATAACGAAAATTCGGGTGATGAGGAACGTTAATTCTGTAAAAGCTACTCTTTTGCTTTTCTAGCAGCTGCCTTACAAAAATGACTTTTATATCCAGCTCTGTTATCCTATTTCGTTTGAAATAAGCAATCGATAGCTATTATGGTTTCCGAGAAAACAGCTTGTGTAACACTTCATTCCCACTCTGTATAACAAGTACTTCGCTGGTAGACAAAATATCTAGCACTCTAAATTGAAGAGCACACCGAGTCATTGAATTATGACCGCGTGCAGGGATTCCACTTTTTTACCCAGGTTAAGGTACACGTGTCTTAAATATAAAATAAATATGTGTCTTAAATAAAAATTTAGAAAATAGTGCATTAATAATAACGTTCAAGATGGCTGACTACTGGGCCAATTACCCTATTACTAAAACTGAATCGATATGGCACACAGTTGAACAAACTCCTGTGCTAAATTACTGGGATCGTTTATCCAACGTGACCTAATGCAATTTAGAAACAGAAATTTATTTTCCGAAACAACGGACACGAGCGTTACGCGAAGAAGCACGGTGTTGCCGGAAGCGAAGTAAAGCGAGAAACGCGAATTCTCCGTAAAGTCCATTCAGTTTGACTGAAAACATGCAAAATACTTGAAACCTCGAGCGGTCTTGATTGAATGACTTGATTGAATGAGGGGTGGGCTGTACATAATATTATATTTTCCGCGGGTCGAGGAACCCACCTCGATCGACCGGGCCGGTATCGCGCGCGTACCGTTCCCGGCCCGAGCAATTATCTCGATGACGACGAACCTTGACACGGAAAACGAAAAACACGATAACTCGGTCCGTAGAATTTCGACAACGTCGTCTCACGCGTCCGGGATCGACTCTCGACTCGAGTCGACCGAGTCGACCAAAGGGCCGAGAAACGAGTACGTTTCTCTGTTCGCCGCACACCGCATCGGGGCGGACAGGAGGAGGATTCCTTTCTGGACGGCGAGTTTCTCCAGGCTACCGCGGAAGAATCCGCTTGATTAAAGGAAACTCGTGTACTCGCGCCTTTTATTCAAATGCCCTCTGTGTTCTTACCCCCTCCCCCCCCCCCCCGAGCTCCGCGCGTATCCCGCTCGCCGCCCTCTCACGCCGAGGAGGATCGTCCCGTAGGATAGGGTTGGGATATAGCCGTTAATTATCGCGGTAACGTGGAATGCGCCTCGGTTTCCCTTTCCCCGTCTCTCTTGCTCTCACGCTCTCTCTCTCTCTCTCTCTCTCTCTCTCTGTCTCGGTCCCCTCTTGCTTCTGCGTCCTCTTCCGCCCCACCACTTGCCTCTTTCTCTCTCCCTCTGCCCTCACTCTTGTTCTGGATCCTCGATCTTGAGCGAGGGAGGGAGAGAGAAGAGGAGGATTCACTCGTATGCATCGGTCGGTCGGCAGTGGCTTGGACCACCTCATTCATCCTATCTGCATTCCTTTAATGCTACCTGGGGCCCGTGGAATGTCCGCCAACCCCCCAGCCTGCTCAGAGCCGGACCTACGGTACCGCTTATCCCTGCTCGTCCGTCCTCGGTGGCACAGATCGATTCCACAAAAATGTTCGCTGTTTCGCGGAAAATTGTCTTCTCTTCTCTCTCCGCGCTCGGGAGTCGTAATCGGCGCGCGGCGCAGCACGAATCCGCCCGGTCATTGCTAGCTGAATATGTTAATACCACGCGTCGAGGTTGTCCGCGGCAGACTAGGCGTCGCCTGTCCGGCCTCTTCGCTGCTTTTACTCTCCGGCCAGCTTTCTTCCTTTCCCCCTTCGGCCCCCTCGAGCAGGATAAACACAAACGTACCGCTACGCGCCGGCTACGTCGCAGAACCGTCCGTGAATTATCACGGGCCGTGTATTAAGCGAGGGCAAAGAAACACGTTTGCCTCGCGAACGTGTGCGTGCGCGTCCGTGTGTCGAGATCTACGAATCTGCTGCGCAGTTTGGCCCGCCAGGCCGCGCCGGGGGAACGATCATCTCTGGTTTTGAGAACGAGGACGCTGTAACCGATGGAAAAAGAAAATCCCTGCGAAAATGACGAAGCCGAGGATGATGTCGTGATAGAACTGGACCCCCGTCGTATTTGAGGGATAAAGGGTACGGTGCCTTGAAGAGAATGAGAGAGGGTGGGGGTGGACGAGAGAGAGAGAGAGAGAGAGAGAGAGAGCGCGTAAAACCGCCTCTCATCATCGGCATCTCACGGTCGTTAGAAGCGTATCATAACATGGTGTATAACTAGGGGTAGATTCGACGAACGAAGCCCCGTGTTTCACCTTCGAAGCCCTCGAGGCAATACAACACAATAAGGCCCCGAAGCTCGGCGATCCTGGCCAAGATACCAATGGTCCCAGGCCACCTCGTTCGATCTCTGTTCGCTTGGTGCCGATCTCTAGTTCGCTTTCACTCCCTCCGCCGGTCTCTCCACGTATCCTCTTCCACTCCTTTCTTCGTCCTCCTCTTCCTTCCTTTCGTATTCTCCTCTCTTCTCTTTTCTCTCTATCCCTCTCTTTCTTTCTCCTTTTTTGCCTTTATTTTTCCATGCACGGTGCGCCTCTCCTTTTTCTCTCTCCTCTCGTCGAAGAAGGGAGCAGAGAGCCTCTTACGGCTTCTACTCTTTGGTCGTGCCGCCGCCTCGTAGCCCTTTATCTTCACCTTCCAATCGGCCTTACCGTCCTCTCTACTCTCTTCTCTATTGCTCCTCTCGTTCCAACCAACTCGCTATCCTTCCCCTGTGATCCTTCTCTTCTTTTTTTCTCTCTCTCTCTCTCTCTCACTCTTCCGCTCCGCTGTTTCTTCTTCGTCCTAACCCTACCCCCTCGGCGAGAATACCTACTACGTTAACACTCCGCGGGGCAAACGCAGCGCTCGCGGTAAAATTTTTCTCTGGCATTCGACGGGTGTGGCCGCGTCGCGGATCACTAACGACGATGATTGCCGTGATGTCGCTGAGCGCACCCCGCGCCACCGACGACCGGCCGACTGCTGCTGCGAACGGACGCCATCCTTTTCATGTTGGTTGCGATTCCTTCAGAAACCCTGCTCGTCAATTCCGGCAAAGAATTTTTCATTCTTCAACCTCTTAAGCGGCTTGTTTCGTTATGCAAAGTGTCATGTCGTTGGCATAGCGTTACAAATAAAATATAAAACGATCCATGTTATTATTATTATTACAAGCAAGGGAATATATTCGACTTGGGCATAGCGTTTTACATTATTTAATTCTACACGAATATATGTATACGTCATGGGCATTTTGTAATACATACAGTGATGACGATTATAATCGTCATAGTTATTTAAGAGATTAACCCTTTGCACTTGGAGCTGTTTTGATGATTTTTCTTTCACGTTATAGATAAAAAAATAAGTATAACACCACATACAATATTTAAATGTTTAGTAATTAGTAAGATCCAAACATATTTAATAATGTAAACAATTTAGTGGTGACTCAGATTCACCACTCGAGTGCTAAGGGTTGAAACCCTTGGAAGATAGATAATCCGAGGAGAAGACTGTGTTACTCTGGCCCAAGATAGAGTGTTAAACAGAAATCGAGCTTAAAATTTGACTTTTACGACCTATGATCCATGTACCCTTCCTGGTCTTACTTTCTAGAAGTACCTTCATCTAAATCACGAATAATCTGAATGGTTGATTGCCGTACGAAGGTGTCAAACACTGGCACAGTGTTTTAAAATTTGTTTTAGAAGAGGGTGAAATAAGATTGTTGTCTAAAGTTGGCGGGCTCCGTTAAGACTTGCTCGCGGAGATTTCAGGAAATTAAGTGATTACAAAGGTGCAAAAACGAGTATCGTACATTCAAGTTTCGAACGAGTCGCCGCGAGCTTACAGCGACTACGCGGTGAGCTCGAACGATTTATAGGTTCGAGGAGACTGGCATTTCAACTGCTGCCGTCAAAAGAGATACTTTACGTTTGACCGTGTAACCCTTTGTATTTTTGCTATCCTGACTTAGATGTTCGTGTCTGGTCGGACGAGATTTCGAAGAGCGGGAGGAGTATCAGAAGACCGCGGGTTCTCCCCGAGGCAGAGAGGTCTCGCGGATCTTCAGGAATTCGTTTGGTCTGCGCGCAGTGAAAGCAAGAAAGTTCTTTCTCTGTTCGCGGCGCGGCCTCCTCCTGTCTCGCGTTCCTCCATCGACGCCGGGACGACTCGAGAGACGGCTCTCTTAATCGATACTGTCTTCTTCGAAGGAGATTGCGCGTTCGGCGAAGGTTAGATGCCGCGCCGCGCCGCGCCGCGCCGGCCGGCGTAGGAGCACCGCGGCGACGAGCCTTCCTTTTTCGCAGGAGCCCGGATAGGAGAGAAAAAGGCTTGAAGAAAGAGAGAAATGGGGGCGGGAGATCGAGCGAGACGGAAAAAGATCCTTGGCTCGTTGGTTCCCTCTGTATCTCCCTCTCGCGCCGTCGTTCCCGGCTCCTCCCTTGACGAAGGTCAAGACACACGAAATCTCCATTTGCCCGAGGTCGTAGCGCGGCACCTTCGAATTTCGTGGCGGACCTTCCGAGAATCGACGAGCGGTGAGCCCTCGATCGAAAACGAGCACGGCCACCGCTCCCTCTCGGGTTTCACACTTTTTTATGACCGACCTTCGCGTATATCGCTAACGAGGTGGTCCTCTGTGACAACTACAAGTAGGTGGTCGCGGTGACGGCAAGAATTAGGAGGACGCTCGCTCGCTCGCT
Organism: Lasioglossum oenotherae; assembly: GCA_028455765.1. NCBI lineage: Eukaryota > Metazoa > Arthropoda > Insecta > Hymenoptera > Halictidae > Lasioglossum > Lasioglossum oenotherae. Next base: position 14,631,778 of record CM052294.1, on the reverse strand, counting down.
CCAAGCAACGGTTCGGATCCGCTCCCGGCTGAATATTCGAGGCCTGCCGCGGGGAGGGGGCACCGGCCGCTTCGAGAAATCGAAAGGAAATTCCGCCGCGGATTCCATCGGTATCGATCCTGCCGACTAGATCGTATCGGGCTTCGCACGACACGCCGATAACGCGGCGAACGAGAGGTGATCCTCTCACTGCTAGCGAGAAATCGTCGCGGCCGACCGATGGATGAATAATTAATTGCCGGACCCGTGTTCCGGGTTGTTCCCACGTAGAGAAAAGTCCCCGGCGCGACGCAACGCGCGAGTCGAAAACCGGCCGAAACGAGACGAGACGAATCGTCCGCATACATATGAGGAATCGTCAATGAGTTTCCGAGAAACGTGGACTTTAACATAAATTTCCGAGTGGCTCGTTCCATTTCGACGACTTTCTCCGCTCCCTTCTTATTCTCCAGCCCCCTTCGTTCATTCATTCGTCGACGCTCCATCGGCCTCTCCTCGCATCCTCTTTCTCCCGGGCGTTCGCCGGCGCACCGTTCGCGCGCCGGAAAAATGTCCCACGACGCTCTCCGCTTTTTCCCAGGGCCGAGCGCATGCTTTATACACGCATTTTTTTCCCAAAAGGACCTACCCCAAGGTTCCTGGAACCGAAGGGCCCCTCAAGGATCTCGCCTCTCGCTCTTCTCCTCTGACCAAGCCGCGCTCGCTCTTTCCTCCTATCTCGCACGACTCTCCAGAAGAAGCCAGACATAGTCCACCGAAATTGTCACCGACGATGTAAATCTCTTCGTGCGTGTCTTTGGGAAAAAACGGTCGCGGCGACGGACAAGGGATGAAGATCGGAAAAAACAAGAAATACGGTCGATGGTTCTAGTTTCCGAGAAAACGCGGCACGATCGTGTTCCAACCGTCACGAGGAATTCAAAAACCCATAGATTTGAGTTTTTTCAGGCACCCTCTTCCTGTTAACCGTATCGCCGACGGCTCGGGCGAACGTTTTCGTCGTCGATGGACGCATGCAAAGATTCTTTAGGATGGCAATGGCGAATTTGAACTTTTCACTTTTGATGTGCATCAAAGCTAAACGGGATGTAGATCGTTTTAATATGCATTTCAGAACAAAATAGAATCAGTTCCTAGTTTCGATGAGTGATTACACGATTCGTACCCATAGAGAACCACAGTGAAAAGTCCCGACACCTATTTTACTCGCCGACATTTTGAGAACTAGCGAATTGAATGCAATTATTGAACAAATACGAAGTACATATGTACTCCAGTTTTCCGCGATGTACATCCAAATTTCTGTGAACTTCTATATTGTTTGATGAGCCTCTGGGTGTAACTTTGTCTCGGAGAGTTTTCTCACACGACCATGAATGTTGGAGATATTTTCACTTTCCATTTTAGAAGAGTCAGCCGGCACATCGTAATTTTACGGACCGGGGGTGTGGATCGTCGATTTCCATTGACACCACGTGTCACGGCGCGATCGGTGGGAGGATCCAGTCTGAAGGGTGAGACTCGCTGGTTCGGAGCGCCGGCTAAATTCCCACGCGTCGTTCCGTTCTCGTTCTAGCATCCGCGACAGTAAGAGGGTACACAGTCGCAATATTTAAGGTAATAATCCTAGGCAGGAAGGTAAAACCGTCGCTGGGTTTCACGAACATCTCCCTCGTTCTCTCTCTCTCTCTCTCTCTCTCTCTCTCTCTCTCTCTCCACATCGCCCGGCTTTGCGCGTTCCACCTCGCCGGAACAGGAATTTATGGTCCGGGAATTAATGGCGTCGCGTACCTTGGTCCGAGAAAAAATTTCTTCGCGATGCGCTTCATCGCGCCGGTTAAATTGTTCGCGATGCAAATTGCGGTGTAAATTTGAGCCACTGCCAGTAACTCACCCCACGAAACGCGCCCCTCGTTCCTCTCCCATCGTACCCTGCCTAACCTGCCTATCGTCCCGTGTTGTCGATCGAACGCGTCTCGTTAGGTTTCCCCCGAACGGGATAAAAACGACCGAGAAGAAACCGAGGAAAGACCGCCGCGCGGCCGGGGCTCGTTTTTCTTTTTCGTTCCCCGAACATGTCTGTGTGTGCCCCGACTCCGGCGCCTGCATTTACATTTTTGAAAGGAGCATCCGCCTTTCCGAGAACCGGCACAGGTCACGCGGCCGACGCGGCGCGGCGGCGGTCCTATTCGACTCCATCGATGTATCTAGTTTCCGAAAAAAATCGTGCGACGCTCCCCGTCGCCGTCACATGGCGACGCTGCTCCGAGGTTCCTTCGTGCAGACCGGGGCTGGCATTTACGAAAAATACGACCGATGACTTCCAAGAAACTTACCGAACGTTTTTCCAGCGTAAGCTGAAACCGATGAGGAAAACGCTCGATTATCCGAGAAAAGCGGCCGAAAAGGGGACCCCTTATCGCGGGGGCTAATAATAAGCACCGTGTAGAGATCCCGTTCACGGACGTCATCGACGAACCAGATAGGCACTCGAACGCATTTAGATTTGAGAGCCGATCCACGGAGAGAGAAACAGAGAGAGAGAGAGAGAGAGAGAGAGAGAGAGAGAGAGAAGGACGGGGGGTCTCGACTATCGTCCTCGCGCCGCACCACGTCGGTGCTCGATCGAGAAAGCTCTGGCTCTTGTTCGTTGACCACGATCGCTGATTCGATCTACCGTAAGGGACGGACGCGCGCGAAACGACGAACGCTCCGTGCCCGAGAAAGAGAGAACGCGCGCGAAGAGAAGTCGGCCCTTTCGGGCTATCCTCGAGAGGAATTCCAAGCCCAGTTTGGGCCCGCAAAGGCCAAGAAACCGCGCCGCTCTCGCTCACTCGCTCACGCGCGCGCCAGCGCCTCCACGTTTTGGAGCGGCGCGGCGCTGGCCTCTTTCGCTCCTTGTCTCGCCCCCTTCTCGCCCGCTTCTTCTTGTCGCGCCTCCGCGCGCCTAAGGCTTGCCTCTATCGGCCGGCCTCCGATTGGTCCGTGGGCCCAGTCATTCACAGAAAACACAGAATGCAGACGGTCACGTGACCCGTGGTCCAGGCGGCCCGGGAAGAGGCCCGGGGGTGGCACGCTCGCTATGGCGCCAAGCGGTTCACCGCCTCGTTCACCCTCCCTTTACTCCCTGCGCCCTCGTCCTCGTTCTAGGCTCCAAGGGATGCAACGTTTCGAACCTTCGACGCGTAGCGATGTCGACGAACCTTCTCCGTGCGAACTATCCACGGCCCATCGTCGTTCTCAATATCGGAAGCGAATATTCCATCACCTCTTACCGTCCGTGAAATCTCAATTTTTCATTTCAACCAATAAAATAACGAAAAATGTTCTAGCACCTCTCACGATTGAAATTGCTGGCATTTTTACTAGAAAAATATATGGTTTATCCGATTCTTTACATTTTCATTGTTACGAATCGATATGCGCGAGATAAATCTTTTTTAGCATGCCACTCATTTCTATGTTCGTACTTCGTACAGACTAAACTGTGAATAGGCTTATTTATTAGTTAACACCTTGCCGAATTTTAACGAATCACTTTCGTCATAAAGATGTGAAACAAAGTCCGACAAATATGAATGTTACTTTTTAAATGAAATAAAATTTGATTCGTTTGTAATCAATATTTCAGCATTAAAATAAATGTAGCCATACATAAAATATACATTTTTCTCTTCTCTTCTACGACACTTTTGGGGACGAAGACATTTTAATCAGTGGTTAATTCATAGGTCATTTTATAGAAAGAATATTCCCTTTTTGTTCGACTTTACATGCCAGGCTATTCGATGCTTTCATTGCAGACTGGTGTATTATCATAAATTAGTTTATTATATTATCGATCGACAAGCAATTAGAAAATTATATATTGAGCGCGTGCGCCACAAATAGACAAGAGACTTGATTAGAAAATTCGTACACTTCCCCGAACGACGCGACGGTAAATTCATTGTTGCCTGATACGCTTGAATAAAAAGTTGACAATTGTGAAAATTATGGTATCACAGAAAATTACGGAAAGCAAGTTCTCTTTTCTAAGTTAATAAAAAGGACGTTCCCCAATGTACAATTAAAATTTGATTACAGGTTACAACGGAGAATATAAAAGCGAGTTAAGCCGATAATAGCTTACTAAACAAAAAGGGTTTCATGACAAGTTTCGACCCTCTACTTCGATCGGCAAGATAATCATGAGTTTATAGAATGTTTTCTTTAATTAATGAAATCTACAACCTAGAGAATTTTTCCACAATTTTTAATTGAAAGTTGTAGGCAGCGCTTTGCGAACAGGAATTATTTCCAGCATACTTTTCAATGGATCGTGAAACGGAATTCTGTGACGAGAGCAAAACGGTAAAAGAAATCAGCGAAGGAAAAGGTGCTTTGTAAAAATGAATTCTTTAAAAGTTATAACGGTAAAATCGCTTGGGCGACTTTCGGTAGCCTAAACATAAAAGAACTCGGAAAATACAAAATTTTATTACACATTTGGTAAGATGCACGAGCGCATAGTGGCGTTACGTGTCGCACGACTACTATAGTTAGCGTGCGTATCCACGGCTGAGAGGGTCTGACCTCTAAGGGTTAATTTCCGAAATATGCGGAAAGGGGGCAAGAAGGGATCGTACGAGAAGAACGCGATCTCCGGTAGAAATAAAGAAAAAGCAGAATGCAATTCGAACGCTTCGAGGTCTTCGAGAAGGTGAAAAAATAGAGGAAGGGGTAGAAAGAAGAGGGTGGAGAGGAGAAGGGAGAGCGAGGAGAAAAGGGCCCGAGAAACAAGCGAGGATCGTTCGTAGCCATCGCGTACCAGAGAACCGACCGGGGTGGTGGTGCTCACCCCCTTGTGTGTGTCGGGCACTGTGTCGGTGGCCCGATTCTCGGAAGGACCTCATTTGTTGCTCAGTGCTATATATCTCATTCGGAAGCCTCTGTCCGTATATCCTTCTCTCTTTTCCCGTCCCTCGTCCCCCGACGTTGTTGCTGCGCCCGAAGAACCACGGGATGCTGGGAATAAGTGCATGCTTTTACGAAAACGGACTACGTTTGCCAGCGGCCCGCCAACGATGTATGCGTGGCGAGTCGTTCCACGGCTGATCGTTCTCTCCACCGCTCCTCGTAACCGATACAGACCACGGTCAACGACGCGCGAGGGTCGAACCCAAGGCGCGCGTGGTCGTTTTCTTCCCTCGAAAAAATCTGAGCGTGAGAACGGAGATAAAAGTGTCGAAGGAGCTGCGATAAAGGGGCCGCCTGGTGGTACAAAAGGTGCACGCGCTGATTACACGCGACCGATTCCTGGAAAACCGGCAGGAGCGGTGTGACGCGTTCCTCCCTACACTTTTTCTTCTCTCTTATCTCTAGAAACTTTGTCGATAATCTGCCCACATCGAGTCGTGGCAGGAATTCTTTCTCCGACCACGTCCGCGACGGATCATTTCGAGTCGTTAATATCGGAGTTCATCGATTCGAAATGTCCGCAAATATTCGAATGCGTTTCGATGCCTTCGGCAGAAGCGTCGCGTCCCGAGGAATTTGAAAACTCGGCGCAGACCCGCGCGATTCTTCGCTTTGGGAACCGCTGCTTTGAATAAACAGAGGCTCGCCGTGCACACAGCGGCCGCAGAAACGCAGGAGCAGCGTGTACGCGCTCCGAAAGCTTCGGTAAGCCGACCGTACGGGAACCGTGGGTTCTATTCGGATATTTTGTGTCTGGAGGCGGGTGTTTTGGACGCCGATCGCCTTGCCGAGGGCGCGAACACACCGGAAACGTAGCGAATCGAGACGCGCGGTCGGCGCCGGCCGGCGGAAAGTGTGCGCAACGCCTTGAGGAGGCATGCGTAGCGCGGAAAAGAAAACTATTAAAACGAGGCAAAGAAAACAGGTGGTGGCGGAGGTAGCGACGAAAACAGCCTCGCGGTCGAGTCGGCCCCGGTCGAGAGGAACAGAGGCTAACTCGGTTCTCGGGCACGGTGTCGGTCTCTGTTTCTCTCTTGCGGGTAGTCCTTAGTCCGTCCATAGAGGGCCGCAGGATACGAGGAAGATGAAGAAGAAGACGAAGGAGGGCGAAGAAGAACGCGGAGCCGCTGCTGCCGGCGCAGAATTCAAAGAACTGGGAGCGAGGTAAACAAAATATTCCTGCTGGCTCGGTGTATACACAGGTCCGTGGCAGCTTCTCGTGCGCGCGTGCATGTGTGTCTCTCTCGCGGCGCATGCGAGAGAGGAGGAGGCGGGGGGGGGGGGGGGAAAGGGGGGGGAAAGGGGGGGGGCGAAGGAGCGTAAGAAGAGGACGAAGAAGAATGAAGGTGTAGAGGAAGCCGTGGGCCCTCGCAAGGGCGAGAAGAGAACGAACTACGAAGGCATTCGGTGGCGCCGCGCGCACGATCGCGCGAAACAAAGAGAGAGCGAGCAAGCGAGCGAGCGAGCGGTTGTGTACGAAGGGCGAGAAGGTAGCGAAGAAGAGGGTTAGAGGAACCACGATGGGGGAGGGGAGGGGGGAGGCAGCAGGGGAGACAGGCCTAGAAGGTGGGACACTGTCGGGCCCCGGGAGAGGTAAAGGGCCCAGAAGATGGGCCCTGGCGGCGCGATAGTGACGACGACGATAGTGGTGCTAGTGATGCTGCTGCTTCTGCCGGTGGTAGTAGTGGTGATGGCACACAAGGGTAGAGGCTGCGGAGGGGGGGACAGGAGGGAGGGCAGAGAGGCAGAGGTGAGAGGGAAAGGGCGGGGGGTCCTGGAATGCGGCCGTGGTCCCGGTATATACGCGCCAGTCGGCTATGCCAGGGTATTTGTGTATTTATGTGGAACACCGGAGAACCTCGAGCACGGGAACGAAAGAGACGGAGAAGGAGTTCTTGAAAGAGAAGAACAGAGACGGAAGGGAGCCAATGGCCAGCCAAGGTGTGCTGCCCTTTTGGTACGAGGGAGTGAGTAGATAGGTACTCGAGCACCCGGCTATGCAGTAAGAGCACCAGGAACCAAACGACAACCACCGTCCCACCACCTACCGCACTCCTCTCGCCATCCTTCTCCGGCTCTCTGTTTCTCTCTCTCTCTCTCCCTCTCCCTCTCCTCTTTTTCTCGTTCCGAGGTTCCTCGAAATTCCATCGCAGAGTTCCATGTCCCGCGTGGAACGTCCGGAAAGGCGTTCCCTTCGGGGAACTTTATGGCCGCGCCGCGATATTTCGATCGATGACGTGTGCTCATTGTGATCGCGTGATTTTTTCCCACCGAGACGCTTTGCCCCACGGACAGCAGCCCCGAACAACGACAACGACTGTACACAACATGTGAAATCTCGGCGACGAGCGACACCGTGTTTTCGCCGTTCTCCGCCGGTAATGTTCTCCTGCGTTGAAGACGCGTTTCAAAAGAGGATCGCGCGTCGTGGAATTTTCCCGCCTTCTTCCCTGATCTTTCTCTCGTTACCAGGAACGACGGACGCGACACGAGTGGCCGGCACGTGAGAGAATGTCGTCAATGCGATGGCAGCGGTTTCAGGAGCGCGCGAGGAGGCCGGGGAGGGCCTCGCCGAGGAGGAGGAACGAATGAACAGGGAGGGAAATGCCTGGCTTGGAATCATCGTGGACACACCGTACGCGCTCGAGTACGAATCCCGAATACCGACCGCGAAGCTATCGCGGAGACTGCAGCCCCGGTATTCAAACCACGTGGCTGTCCACTAACTACGACCTGACTCGCACGCTCGCGACCGCGTTGACAGGACGAAGGGTCAACGACGTATCTGGAAGAAGTGGCGCTAGCCCGGCGCATAATTTGCCGTGAGAATGCCTACCGGCTGACCTGATGCGACTACGAACCACCGTTCGGCTGACTGTAAGTCGGACGAACAAGTATCGCTGATAAGTTCAAATGATCCATTCGAAGGGTGATCAGCGAGCAGAAGAGTTAGACTTCTTCCTCTGAATCGCTAATTTTACAAGGGTGCTTGCAGCCCAAGCTACCAATCTTCAGGCGTAACAAATTGCATATGATACCAAAAGCTGTCGAGAAAAGCACAATTTCAGAAGCCGATGTCTTTATAAAAATATAGTACTCTTCCACATTCGTGTCTTATTGCATTTCTTTCAACATTTTGTTGATATTCCTCCAAAAATATTACAAAAGTTCTCCGAGTGTCCATTCTTTGCACCGCAAATTTATAAATACATTGAAATGTTACAACTGATTGTAAGCTTGCACTGAATGCGAGTGGCAATGAAAATAAAAAATATCTTGACGATGAGGGTGTATTTTCTACTCTCCCGTATGATGCAAATTTAACGAAAGAATGACGAAATGTATAGCGAAAAGTATGAGACTCCGATTTCGTACTAACGTAATTTTTACGCTCTGCGCGTTTAGTCTCGCCGTAGCTAAGAGGGATTAAATCTATTAGGGAACCAGACAATTCATGAAGTTTTAGATCACTGACGACAATTGCCGAAGTTTTAGTAGGCAAATATATCGAGAAGCATGAATTTATACGGCCAATATTGGAGATTCGCGCGGGATTCGAGTAGTAGCACATGCTGGCGGTCTAATAAAGGCCGCGTGAAACCACGATCCAATATCCAAACGACTGCGTGCGCATAAAACGTTCTACTGAATGACCGTATTATCGTATCCTCGAAACTCGGGAACAAATGCTGAACGGGCAGTTGTTACAATACCCCGTCAGCCATTCGTATTAATCATAACGGCGAGAAGATGCGACTCGATCGAGACACGACCAACAAAAGTAGAACGCCGTTCGGCGAAATCCATCGTAGAAAGGAAAAGCAGCATTCCGATCTGCAGCTCTCAAAAATCCGAGAGTCGGCGTGGCTCTTCGTCGGGAAAAAGCTGATCTCTCCGGCGGTTTTTACCGAAAAGTGATTCGGCGTGTAAACGCACTCGCATCGTTGCGTTACACCCACTCACGAGGCAGGCTCGAGGTCCGCGATCGAGCGAGCGAGCGGGCAAGGGAACACGGAGCACGCCCTCTTCGTCTGTTGATGGTACGGACGGCCGGAGATCGCGGTGTCGAGGCTCTCGCAGCATCTCAGGCGGTCCAGCGGTGGCGTCGCTGCCCCCTCCGCCTCCCCCACCCTGGGAGCCTGGTGTTTTCGGTGGTGGGACGATGTACGTGCACGAGGAGGGTTCGCGAGTGTCGTGTGTCGAGTGTTCGTGTGTTCGTGTGTACGCCGGGTATTAGGTGTACGAGGCCGCTCGCGCGCCTGTATGCCCGATGGTGGGCAACCGAAGGGCGAGAGGGAAGGGGAGAGGAGGTAGGCGTCGCGCCGTGGGAACCGAGGAAAACGTTTCCCGCATACCACCCTTCCCCCGGGCTCTCCCGCCCCCTCCACGATCAACACACCGACGTGCGGTTCACGTACGTGCACGTGGACAGACCCACACAAACATTCGCGCGCTCAGAGCGCGCGCGCGCGCACACACACATGCACACAGGGCCGCTCGCCGCCGGGGCCACACTAAGGAGGTACACGAGACGAACGTGGGACCACGTGACCGGCCCGTAACTTCACAGCGCACACTCCTCTCTCTCTCTCTCTTTCTCTCTTTTACTCGTTCAATCCACATCGCCTTCTACCCTCCCCCTCTCTCTCTCTCTTTCTCTCTCGCTATCTAGCCGTCTATCTATCTCTCTGATCGCTGCTCTCCTTTCTATCTCTTGCGCGGGAACGAGCCGAACGCGTCTCTCTTTCTTTCTCCCTTCCTACGATCCTTATTCGAACGACGCAGTTGCGCGTACCTACCGCGGGAGCAACTGCGTCGTAGGCTTCTCCGAGAAGGAGATCCGTGTATCGTGTCGCTTCCTTGTCCGGCGAACGTCGGCGACATCATCATCGAGCCGCAACGGGCCGAGTCGAGCCGGGCCAGGCCAAGCAGAGCCGGACTTGGGCCGCACTGGGCTGGGCCAGTCGGCTCTGACCGACCCAAGAGGACTTCGCCGCCGCCGATCCACATACGCGACTGCCAAAGAATTTCTCGGCGCGAACGAGAGTACACATTGTGAAACGACCGGCCCCCGATCGCTCCGCCCGGGGACGGAGAGGGAAGAATGTGTTACGTTTTACGTCACGATCGCATACCAACCGCGCGGCGCGGCGCACCGCGAGCGGCCGTTCTTTTTTCTCGAGCGGCTTGCAAATGAAGCGATCGGCCAGGGGACTTACCGGAAACGCCGGGACATGCAACGCTGGAAAACCATCTTTTTGCTGGGACTTACCTGAAATCAGAAAAATACGATTATTAGCGCGCGGGTTATTTTGCGATTTCTAATTATCTATTTATATATTGTGGACTGATCAAGGGGATTTCCCTTCGTCATCTTTTGGTAGAATTTGTATTTGATCCTCGGGCTGTGTTCATATAATGACTGATGTAGACTGCAGATTTTATGCATTTGTGACAAAAATCGGTACGTACAATTTAAAACAGTAAAACATTAAGACGATTAATAGCGTCCATATGTTAGTTTCAATTTGCTAAAATTGTTAAAGATAGGAATACAATTCTATATGGTTCTTCTGCATTGTAATTGACGAAGAAAATTTCTATTTTGCATAAAGATCCGTAGTCTACTGATGTGTAATTGAGAAATCTCATTCAGATATGTAGTATGATAATTTAGATGTTATATTAAATATAATATGTTGAATGCTGCTAGATCATCAGTGCGAATGAATTACGTATAAACGAGCACAGGGAGTGCGTCGAATGTCGTACTTATTAATAGTAATAATGCAGGTGAACCTCAACAACTCGAATCTCAAGGGAAGAACTAAAATCTTCGAGTTATAAAGGTTTCGAGAGATTTATCGAAGTCTTTGAGTAAGAAAGGTTTGCTCTACGAAAATTCGACTCACAGGGGTTTGTACAAGAGTTAATAATTTACTGATTGTAATAGTTTTAAAGAAAAAAAAGGTTTAAGTTTTGGAGATGTGTTATTTAATATAGACATATAGGAAATGTAATCTACTAGAGGCTGTTACATATTACTATTACATATTAAAGAAATCTGTGATTTCAGTCTGAGTTAATGAATTAGCAGATTGTTGATCAGTGGTATATTCAACGGTAACCAAAGCAGAGAACACATTTTCTTCAATATCATCGCATCGTTTTACGAAACTTCGTAAAACATTTACTACTGTTTTGGCTTGTTCAGCTTCCACACTTGTGGAAAATAATTCGAGTTCAAGGAAGCTTTATTTCGATTTATAGAGGTTTTTAAAGTGCAGCGAAATGGAATGAACAAAATTTTCATTCTAAAGGTTTTCGAGTTATCGAGGTTTGACTGTACACTCATAAATCCTTTTTAAATCTTGTCATGGTTTTAAATTCCACCTAGTCATTTTTGTCATAAATGCATAAAATCCGTAGTCTAGTTAATAATGTTATCGTTGCTACGAATGCAGTGAATGGTACTTCGTCTGATACTTTCGTAATTTTCGCGACGCTGCGGACATAAAGAGTGCACAAAATTTATTTATAGGATTTTTCTGCAAGACAAAAAGGATTGACCCAAACAGTGTACAAGGGTTAAATTGCTCTAACGACACGCTACTCCAATTACTTGAGGTGCATAATTTTTGTATTACGAAGGTATTACGACATGCGAGTAATTAATTGTGATTTTTTATTCGACACGAGACGCAGACAAAACCGTACGTATCCGTACAATCATTATAAACGTTTTCGAATGCGGCAGGAATTGTTCCACAGTCGTGAAACAGGACAAATTATGTGAACAATGTTGATCTGATATCCGATGTGGCCCGCAGGCATACGTGTGAGCACGACGCTTGTCGCTGGCCATGCCTGAGAGGCACACTCGGCTCGCGAAACATTAATGGTTATTATAGCAAATTATAGCGTATAGAGTACATTGTAACTTCCTTTATCATTAACGGTGTATACAACTGTATCGAGCAAGGTGAGTACATGTAAGTCGGCGTTATTAATGGACCTTATCTACCTATCATATCGGAATGCATTCATAAGAAAATAATTACAGAGATACAGGTTGCCAAATTACATAAAAAAATTAAACAAGTATCACAGAGATCGGAAGTATATGACTGTATTTAATTCAGCGGTAGTTCTACTGGCTGTATTATTTTACACGATGCGATTCAGAGCCTGTGGTTGTCGGTCGATCGTTTTACTGATTTCCACGTGCTCCGTTGCTAGTTAGAAGAATTTAACGCGAACATACGAATTATGGTAGTAACTGTAATTACACAACAGCTGGGTAAATATATTTATATGAATTGTGCACGGAATCGTTTAGCGTAAGCTCTTTATTCGCGACAAGCGAAGAGTAAAGAATCGCAATTCTACCTACTACTCTACTTTTACTTACGGTAAAAGTGTTGACAAATGAAAAATAACATCTCTTAATGGAACACCCTTTGCAAGGAGGTACAGTGTTCCCGCGATTGATGTGACTTTCGGGTATGCGGATGATGTGACTTTTTTGTCCCCAGTACTAGGGGGTTCCCCCTTGGGCGGTCGATCGCGCTACAAAGAAATGAAGATATCATGGTGTTTAAATTGGGGTTTTATGATACTCGATGTATCATTCTCAGGTATGGAATAACATTAGTACAATTGTATAACAATTTCCCGCTTGGCACCGTTGTTTACCCAGGATCGTCGTTTACATTTGGAAAAGTTATCCAAGAAATCTATGTTCGGCGAAACGTAGTACCATTTCGTTTCCTGAGACTCGATATCCCCGATGTTTTCACAACAATCGCGGGAACACTGTACAACCGAAAATACCGGTATTTTACATTATTTTTACGTTACGGTAGAAGTCCCCGAGTGAAATAGAACCAGAGAGGTTGCACGTGGTGAATGAAGAGAAACGACGAGAGCTACGTTTGAGGAGTCCGCTAACAATTTCGCATCTTTCGAGTGCAGCCGTTGCAGGGCAGGTAAAGGCTCGCCGACGCAGCGCGGAGGGTATGACACGGGCGGGCACATGCGGACTTGGGCTCCAGGTACGCGTCGAACATGGAAATTTGAGACTGACACGAGCAAATGAAACGCGCTGCCGAGGCAGGAAAGCCATAGAGAACTCTCGCGGCGTAAAACTCGATTATTTGACGCGAGGCGAAGGTGGGATTCGCGCTTCTGTACCGGTTTCGAGTCGGACGCTTCGCACGTCGCGCCGCCGCCGCCGCCACCGCCGCCGCCGGCACGGTTCGGCGTGTTAATTAATCTCGTTAAGGCTCGAACTGACAACCGCATCCGAGAGACGGCACGTTCGAGTCACTAGCAGTCGATCGACTTTTACGCCGTGACTTCCATGCGACGCTGACCGACACGTTTTCGATCCCTATTTACGCTGATTTTTAATCCGGTCGCTCTCTCGTCGCCTGCCCGTTCAATAAGTATCGATTTTTACTTGGCTACTCTCGAGCGCAACTGTGGTCCCGGTACCGTTCATGGTTCCCGAAAGAACTGACCGATCCAGCCGGAAAATGAATCCTGAGACATTACGAGGCGATGCTACTCAGAGTCACCGCTAAAAATTGCTGAAAGTTCTCGGGGTAAGGTGTTCCGACCATTATTTTAAAAAATATGTATATAAAAAAACTTTTTAATACGATCACGTACTACCGAGCGACGCGCGGTGAGGCCTGACAATTAATATAAAAATTTTTTTTTCTTCTAGACGCACAGTTTTTTTTTAAATTTGTTTTTTTAATATTGCATTGTCATCCAGTTCTGAGCTATGTTTAAAGTTTGAAGTCTCTAGCTCATCGGGAAGTCGTTTAAAATTCGATTACAAGATTTAACGCATACAACAACTCGGCGAGCTAATATAAGCGTCGTAAAAAGACGATAAGTTTGTGTGTGTTTTCAGTTGTTGTTATGTCATTAATTCTTTTATCCTTTGGGATCAAATGAGATTTAACCCTCGTAAGGTCAAATAACACATAAATAGTAAGTTGGGGTCTCTTAGACCCCGACAAATCAATTTCATAAATAGTCTCGTTTTTAATCAATTTCGGATAAAGAATAACACAGGATAAAAAGTAAACAAACAGATTTAATTTTATTCATATAAAAGTTCGTTTAAAAACTCTGGAGCTGGGTCTCCGAGTCCCCACATTACCTTGCGAAGGTTAAGAATGTTGTAACAAATTTTATGACATACTTCATACCTATAAGTAACCTATAAGTATTGTTGCATATGCCAAAGTAATGTCATACCAAAGATAATGGTCGAGTTATTATATTGGTTTGACGTTTCGTTAAACATAGCATATTTTTATTAACCTAAACCTAAATAAATCAATACTATTTACTTGATAGTGTTGCATTTCATTAGCAAATAAAAATATTTCATTATCAAGTTTTAATTATCAACAAACTTTATTCTTCAGTAACAACTTGCCTCACAACGGAGCAAAAAGTTCCGCTTCGCCCAACGACAAATAAATGAAAAAATATAAAAAACCCATTGCAATATTTTAATTTTATAAGGTAAGTATTTTAAAATATAATTAATTTAACAATAACTCGTTAAACATGAAAGTTTATAATGTTCCTTAAACAGATATTCAGCATCTGTGTTAATACTAACGTTAAGATATAACAACATCAAAAATGATGTTTGAATTTGGACAAATAATTCCGTCACTCGTACAGACGTCAGTGTATTAACCCCCCGACAGCAAAGTCCGGGTCAATTTTGACTCAGAGTATAAAAATCGTCATTGAATTACTCAATATCCAAAGAGTTAATGAAATAAACACCTGTTCTATTAGGAACAACAGAAAGATTAAGATGCCCACAAGAGAAATACAAAATATCAAAAATATGTTTTAAAAAATTGATAAATAAAGCAATGCTCCGAAACATTATCAATTATACAGCTAGGAGAACGGTCCACTATCCGAGAGTTAAAACGCGCACAGGTGTAACAAGTATGTTTGCTACTGTTGCGAATCAACGTCGACCCAATCATCGGTCGAAATAGTCGCAGCATTGTGGGGGATGAAAAACTCCCATTTTACTTACGTCTGATCAATAAATCCTCGTGGAACGGTCAACACCGGTATATGTCGGTCCCACACAACGAACAAACAAAGCGATCAAGCCGATCGATCGCGCAGCACGGCGTGCGAGTCGGTCGGGCGCGAAAACGATAGCAACCAGAGGGAGTAGAGCGGGACCAATTGAATTCGTCTCGTTCGAGCCACCTTCGAACGAGCACTTTTTTCCTTGCCAGCCGAGAGAGGGAGACGTTGGTAGGCCTGACAGAGGGAGCCGAGATTTCGGTAGTGAGAGAAGAAACATGACTCGAAGATACGAGCAAAAGATCCAGAGCACACACTGGCGACCAGCTTCTTAACCGCTTTGAACTTACGAAAAAACTACAATAAATCTTGCCTACATCCCATTGGGTTGGCAAGAAAGTGATTTCGGCATTTTAAGGTAAAGTAAAACCCAATAAAAAATTTTCTGCCTGAATTGCAACAAACTGAAACGAAATAGAAATTTATTTGCTTTCCTAATATGTTTGATAGGTTGAAAACAATACACGAGTAATTTCAAATTTTTCTAATGGTCTTGCTGTTTTAAATTACACCTACTCATAAAATAGATTACAGGTTTTTCATTATCTTTACAACAAATTATACAAGTTTGGAAGATGGGTGTTCACGATTGATTCGCAAAATTAAGTCAGAATGTACCCGGCTCCGTCGGCCGACTGTTAATCCATATTTAATGAAAGAATGGAACGAAATTTCATGTTATGAAAATGGACATGTCCATAAAGATCGTCGGTCCTGTTGAAAGTGAGATCATTAATCATATCAATCTTCGTGAAGGCACATTATTTTTAAGTCTTATTGCAAGTAGAACATTTTTTAGCATCTCCACATAGTCCGCACCTTGCTGCTAATGATTTTCACCTGTTCCTTCACCTGCGGACTTTAGAGTGGACAGAAATTGGAGCACGATCAAGAGAAAAGAAAGAAGTGGTGGGATAACAGTGCGCTTCGACGACAAAACCATATCAAAACATGTTCGCACACGACCAGCGTCTGAATAATTTCGGAGATTCAGCAAAAATCAGGCTTCCTTAGGAGTTCTAAAGTCCCATTAACATCTTCCTGTCTCATTCATTAATAACGTCAGGGAGCGGTTGATAGCCGATTCCAATCTCGCCGCAAGAAAAGAGATTATGTACTACGGACGACAACGTCGAGAGCGATCGTTTCAATTGTTTATAGGTGGGTACACGTAGGTCTGAGGAACGCGGGAGGAAAAACGGAGAGAGCTCGGGGAGCAACGTAACGTCTCTGTCGTCGCGGCTTTCAACCGGGTACCATATGATCGGATATCAAAGGAGTTCCGAGTAGCGGATGTGTTGCCGCGGATACATTTCTCAGGCACGAGCGCGTAATTAGAATCCGGCGGGGATCGGAAAGGGGGAAAAAATGCGTTTCGCGAAAGAGAGTTTAAATTACAAGCGTGCCGATGACAGGTACTTCGGCCAGGAGAGCGCCTTGTCTCGCCGCGGCAACCTGCGATTATTGTATTACGAACGACGAAACGGCGGGACAGGGAATAGTTAGAAGAAAGGTGGTCGGAGAAGGCGAGCGAGAGCACTCGACGAATCGCGTTTTCGTAGAACGACTTTAAATTACGTGGCGAAGACGCCTAGCGTTGGCGCGGATGCGCGCGCGCTCGCTCGCTCGCTCGTCGCCCTGCACCAAAGGAGCAACGAGTGAAGTAATCACCGGCAAAATTGGTTGACGAGATAGTCAGATTGGCCGTTGGCCACTTGGTTGCTCGATTGTCCAGACACGCCCCCGGCGAAATGAAATTTGATTTTGTCGGGCAATTTCGCGCCCAAATCAACCACCCCTGGAGAGCCGGAGGAAAGAGATTCGCGCGCGAGTACCGGTCGACAAGTGCGAGTGCCATCCTCGAAATGGGAGAAGCATCGGTGCAAAGCAGGGTCTGGAGGATGGGAGAAACGGGTAAGGGAGGAGGAGGAGGAGAGGAAGACAGAGAGACAGAGAGTCCCATAATCTTGTTATAAGGGCCGCACCCTCGTGGTATTGGCCTCATTGAACGCTCAGAGGCATCTTTCCGAGTGTCGAGTGGTCTCTTAAAAGTTCAAAGGGTAGAAGGTGGGTAAGGGTTGCCTGCCGCGCCGTGTGCATGCGGGGAGGAACATTACGCGCGGGATCGTCTTCCGGCCCGTCTCCGAAAACCAGACTCTACCCTCCGTGTATATCGGGGGACGAATACTGACCGCGTGACCCCTACCTTCGAATTCGTCTCGACACGACGAACCCCGGGCATGTGCCCCTTTCACTCGCTCTTTCACTGTCTTTTCTGCTGGTCGAGAGAAAGGTGAAGTAGCCGCGGAGGGTGCCCGCCGGGACCGAAAGGAAAGAATGAATTCCCACAGGGAGTGTTGCCGCGGCGCGCAAACAATCTTGATTACACGAAAATGTTCGGTGATTCGATTACAGAAAGCGTGAGTGTACTTAAGCGAGCCGGCGAAAGCGTCGCCCGGAGAGCTATATAGTCCGCGTAATTCAATTTCTTTAAAGTAATTACTTGTTGCTTCTACCGTTCAAGTTAGTTTCCGGTTGAAAATCAATGCCGCATCCGCGCCGACAGCTTTCTCATTATGCGCTAAAAGCGTCTCCGTTGGACGCGATCGATTAAGGAGCACCGGCATGCCAGCAGCGTGGCTCTCTCCCTCCCCCCCTTTCTCTCTCTCTCTCTCTCTCTCTCTCTCTCTCTCTTTCTCTGTGTGTATGTGCGTGTGCTCTCCTGTGTAGCCTCGACTATTCCGAATCAAGGACCGTTCTGTTCTTTCGCGGACCATCGGTCTCGATGGAAACGCAAAACGCACCAGCGTTTCTTGCTGCGTTCCGTTGCGTTGCGTTCGTTGGGCGTGGGAGACCAGAATAGCCTCGAACAACGCCACGGAGCGGCCGCGAGCGGAACAAACGATCGCCGGGCCCGGAGCCGCCATTGATACGCAGAGACCGAGCCGCGTGTACAACCGGGACCAGCCTCGAAATCATGTTTACGGCTTTACCCGACCAGTTTCTTTTCGAGGCCTGACGTCATACCGGGGAGCATCGACGGAAGATGTAAATGGTTGCCAAATATCCGTCGATAATCGTGCCAAGGACGGCTAATCTCTGCCTCATTGTTTCTACGCGTCGGAATAAACGAAACGAGCCGCTCCTCCATCTTGCCCATCGCCAAGTCGGTGTCTTCGACTTACTATACTCCGTGCAACGAGTCCACTCAATAAGGGCAAACAAATAGACGAGATAACCACTCGAGTGCGACAGAGCCGGAGTTACATTTTTGCAATGAAATGCACCGTGCTTACCAGTTTTTACTAGAATCGTTTCACTATTGTGATGAAAATTCCATTCGCCCTCCCAGATTACTAACACCCTAGAAACGAAAGATACGAATTTGCACTTGCTATTAATAACAGTCGCATGAGAGTCGGCAATTGGCGTCTTGTGAGTATCAACAAGGTTTGGAAAATTACGCCAATCGGTGTCTCCCGGTCAATTACTTTGCAGTTACAATGATTAAGACGTCTTTATCCCCAAAAATGTCGTAGAAGAGAAAAGAAAGTTTACATTTTTTGGCTACAGTTATTTTAATGCTTAAATATTCATTACAAGCGAGAATCAAATGTTATTTCATTTAAAAATAAACGGGTAACATTCGTATTTGTTAGACTTTATACACGGCAAGGGTTTAACAAAAAAGTATGTTCGTGCTCTTTTAATCCAGCCTGATTCGTTCCTTGGATGGGCTACAGAAACTGTGTTCTATTTCGCACGTTCTCGCGGCTAATTGATAAGATTGGTAGGAAATGATAGTAAGATTGTTGGGTACTAAAGACGCGGTACTAAAATTAAATCGGGCGAGAAAAAAGTCAGGCGAATAGGACCACGAAAATTGGAGGCGGAACGGCGTCGGCGGAAAACAGAAGGCAAGCAGGAAGCGAGCCCTCACAATGTCGGCTGACTATTTTCGACCAGACTTCCTAGAACCCGTACAGTTTCTCAGCGAGTTTACGGCGCCATCATTCATTCCGTGGTTACTCGACCGATACTACCGGGTAGTCCATTGTGCCGCGATATTGTGTACACACGATACAGAGAGGGTATTTAATAAAGAAAACAACTCGGACGATACGCGGAGACCAGCGGTAGAACTGCTCGACGACGACTGGACTGCGTGATTGTTCGTTATTATTCAGCTTATCGATAAGATTCTCGGAGATTGTGCTACGTCGAACAGGAACTCGATATTTTTCTCTTTAACAATAACTAAAATACGGATTTTATGCATTTATGGGACGGATTATGGGAAAATCTTTAGAAAATTCAGACGAAAATGTTTTCTACTGTTAACATTTTATAGAAAGGAAATAAAACGCCTGTATATTGTTATACGCCGTTTCTGCTCGATAATCAAACTACTTTGTTCTATACTGCATTTTTATAATGCCACCTTCTTTTGGTGGAAATATATTCTACAGTCTTAAACTTGTTATGAAATATATGTTTTAACACAATAAATAAATATGTCAGCGTGCACCGTCGGTGGTACACGTGGCACGGGTTCATGCAGACAATTTTCAATTTGCATAAAGATCCGCAAACTATTGATCACTTATATAAACATTTTATTCTTTGGCTGGTTTAAGAATTTGTACAGATTTTGTCACGTTTGTCAGTAAAAGTGTACACAAAAGTTCAGCACTAAAAAGTTTTAGTTTTACGATCAAAAAACCTGCGGTTAGTCGTAACCCCTTGCCACATAAAAACGAGTCAGACTCGTGACGAAGTAGAATCAAGTAGAATCTACTAAATATGGTTGTTATTTTTTCCCTCTAGGAGAAAATAAAATACTATTCTTCTGTAACTAATATTTAAGCATCAAAGTAATCATTGACGTACAATAAATATAAATTTCGTAACAAGAACCAATAAATTGGTTAAAAATATGCTGGATGCGTTTTTTGAGAAATGAACCATATAAAATTTTCTATAAGATATCAATGGATGAGAATGCAGAGTTTAAAATACTGGATTTATTACCACGTCGGGGTACATCAAGAAAATTCGAAAATATTATATTGACACCACTTTATAAAAATATTAGACAAATTTCAACAGCGAAATACAAGGATATGATGGACTTTCTACGATATATACCACCGGAGCACCATGACAGGAGTAAATTGTTATGTATTTATATAGTTAGAAGATTTCCTGAATTACATAAATGGTGTTTTTCAAGTTTTGTGTGATGAAATATAAAATAAATTGAATATTGTTTTTTTCAATTCGTAGCATTTTAAATTATATCGAATGGACATGAGCTGTATCAAATTTTATGACAAACGAAGTTGTTAATTTTGAAAGTGGCTTAAGTCTATTGTCGGTAAGAAGATGCATGTTATTAGATACACTTAAGGAGTGTGATACATTGGTATCCTTTATGTGTATTTTTAATTTCATTAAAACGCAAACTCATCAATATCTCAATTTAAACTTAAATGGACTTGGGCCACTTTCAAAATAAGCTGCTCAATTATTCGAGTACTATTGAATAAAACGTAGTGGTAGCTGCCGCGTTAAAATAACGAATAGCAAGTGGTATAATGGTCACCAGACACCTATGGGATTGTGTGCGGGATATCTTAGGCTTTCCCGGGAAAATGCGGCGCGTCGCATTGCCTATGAATCGGAGGATCAACGGAACATGAATACGCAGTGGTGCGCGCGGCGGCGACGCGACGCGCACAGCCGGCGAAGCGACGCGCTCGCCTACAGTCGTCACACTGCATACTGCACACTGCAGCCGGATTTGCATCGGGTACCGGATGTTTACAATCTGCCACTTGACGGCGACCCGCCGCGCTGTCCGTTACGCGCGTCGCGGTACGTTTATCGTAGTACTTTTTCGAGCCGGCTGATTTCAATCGATGAACAAGTCCGGCGAAACTTATCTCGTCACGCACACGACCCGCAATTCTTCGGCCGATTTAACACATTATGCAGCTTTACGCGAGGAACCGGCCATCTATCGCAATAACCAACCTTACAGCAACAACTCTACGCCGCGTTGCACTTCGACGCTGCGCACGCCGCGCGGTCGATGCGACTCGGCTCGAGGTTTCGTACGGTGAACCGTCCGGTGAATGAACACCGCCAGTGAATGAATATGATTCATGGGGCGGCGAAACTTGAAACAGTACGATTAAACAAATTTCTAACCATTTGCACTCGGAGCTATTTTAACTGGAAAAATAAACGTTTCTTCCGATCTAGAATATTTCCATTCCCTATGATTTTTGAAATTTTACAAATATGAAATTGGTATAATACCTCGTACAATATCTAAATGTTTAATAATTGATTAGATACCGATATATTTAATAATGTAATCAATATTTCGAATAATGGTACAGCAGTTTTTAGTGGTGCCCCAGATGGGGCAACCGAGTGCAAAGGGTTAAATGTCAAGATATTATCTTCGTACACTTGTTAAAGAAAGGAAGACATTTATTTCATTCCAATCGCTTGTATTTGAGGCAGACAATTTTTATTATGTATAAAGATATTAATGTTGATGATGTTGTCAGTTCATCTATTTAGCAGTTATTCGAACGACACTCTACGTACTCGAAGTAAGTATGGTTGTTGCGAGATCAGCAATTTGTATTTTGAAGTGGCTCAATCATAAGTCAGCTATGATAAGTGATTGTGCTATTATCGTTCACCTCTGTTCATTCATTAGAAGTTGAGGTTCATTCCTTTAATCTCATGCCAGATTTTTAATACAGTTTACATTAATAATTGTTTACATTAATAAATATGTCGGTATCTAATCACTTACTGAACATTTAGGTATTGTATGAGGTATTGTACCAATTGCATATCCATAAAATTGAAAAAATCATAGGGAATAGAGATATTCTAGGCCGAAAGAAATGTTTCATTTTCGAGTTAAAAGAGCTCCGAATGCTTCGAATGGTTCGATCACCCATTCGAACCATCATTGAACCCTGCAAGTTACATTCTGTTTGTTGAAATTGGCCTGCGTTGTAATATTTACATGCAAATAAACGCATGTATTGCATAAACGTACGATGTGTTCACGATTTCAATTCAATTTTAGTTAAACCGTATTTTTCAGATAATACGCTAAGCGTCGTGTCAGTCACCAGTGACTGACGATGAATTTTTGGGTCGGGCCGCGTCAATTTCCAATGATCGACGACACAAAATTTAATAACATCTCTCTTGAGATTAAAGTGGAAAAGTTTCAACATTATAAAAGAAAAGAGAAATATATCTGAATATTAGCATAAAGGTACACAAAATAGGCTCTTAACATGTGTTAAATGAAGGATTAATATGCGTTAATACCAAAAACGGAATTTAATTTTTCATAAATACCACATCCTAAAAGAAAAGAGAAATATATTTGAATATTAGGTTAAAAAGGTACACAAAATAGGCTCTTAACACGTGTTAAATGAAGGATTAATATGCGTTAATACCAGAAATGCCGTTTAATTTTTCATAAATTAGTGTCTACAATTACCGTGTTCTAACATACGCGGACTAATGATAACGATCGCCGCAAAGTTGAAGTAAAATGGCAGATACAATAGACAGTAGACTCGCGACAGTTCACGAGGGAAACCTGGTTTTGTTCCTTATCAGATAGACCGATACGTATTAATCGATGAATTGAATTTCTACGCTGTTAATGTATAACATACTTTTCAACTATTCGTGGCATACAAACAATTGCAAAACAGAGCTGCTCAACAATGTGTCACAGTATGGCTTAACTCGATCCCCGATATGTGGGACACGAAATCAGGTCGAATACTGATAAACTCTGAAGTATTATAATTCCGAACTCACAACCAGGCCTCTTTTTATCGCTTTCATTCATGAATGCGTCGATCGCGCGATATCTACAAAGATAAACAACAAAGCGTTATTTATTAGTTATACACGCAACTCATTCAAAGCTTTTTACGAAATAAAATGGAAAGGTTACAGTTTGTAGACGTACTGAATTCGTTGATAATCCGTGGAAAGGATTCAATTTGAAATTACAGTTCTCACTTTTGAAGTTCGTGTAATGTGCGTCCGTTTGGAAAAGTTACGTTTGTGTTTTGTTAATAATATGGATAATTGTATACTTTTTTGTAAGAAATGCTGGTTACACTCTAAAGCTATAATAATTAGGAGACATTTTATAGTGACTATAAATCTGGCTTGATGGTCATTATTAGACTGCGAAATATAAAAAAGTAAAAGATTCGTGAAGAAAGTAAAACACTTCGAGACTGTTGTAATGGTGCTTTGAATGTAACAAAGTCGTGAAGGGATGAAATCAATTTTTATGTTATTCCTGCTTCCTACAATCAGTGCAAAACATTTTTATTTTGCATAAAGATCCGCAATCTAGACATTATAACAAAGAATTTGATCATTCGAACGTCCCTGATTATTTTATTCCCCCGGAGGCTTTCTAAAACTTTTTATTATTTTCACGTGGAGGTCTACGATGAGACTAAGGCTTTTATCAAACACACTACTCGAACGTACTAGTTCATTCATCCGATCATGGTAGAACTTTTGATCCCCCATATTCCTTATACTAAATTTGATAAAGCTCAGAGAGTTACCACTAAAAGTTGCTGTACCATTATTCAAAATATTGTTCACATTATTAAATATGTTGGGATTTAACCAATTACTAAATATTTAAGTATTGCATAAGGTATTTACATCAATCGCATATCCACAGAATGAAAACAAATCACATCGAACGGAATTATTCTAGGTCGGAAGAAATGTTTCAATTTCGTGTTAAAATAGCTCCGAGCGCAAAGGGTTTTTAGCAAATAAGTTTTGTTTTAAATGCTGCGAAACTAACCTAGACACGTTCCAAATGATGTTATGGTGAGACCATTGGCGATGCGAAGGTACCCAATGGTACCCAATTTGACGAAGCGCAATCGACCCAGAACAATGCGACAGAGGTTCTAAATGAGTGTCGAGGGTTCACCAGGAAGTAATAACAATTACCTATAAATCTTGATTCTATTTTGCTTGAGCACTGCGTAGCTACGTCGACCGATTGAAATCTAAGAGTGTAATCTGTGGGGCAGCGGTTGCGATACTAAGTAGATGCTCGGAAATGTGTGATTCGGTAGAACATATTCATAATGATCGGGCGGAGCGACGTTTTCGAGTAACGATCGAGCGAGAGGCGAGAGAGGCGAGAGCCAGGGGAACGGGTTCAACGAACCCTTGTTTCTGAATTGCGGCGCCATAGCGACCCCTAAATCACTGCTGGCCATGGCGAATCACCGTTATCGGTACTCTATCTTTCGTACAGCCGTGGAGGCGGGCTGCGTGCACGCAGCGCATTTTGCATCCACGCGTGTGTACGATATACACTCGGGTACACGTAAGTGCGTGCATTTGCGTGCCTGGCACAGACTGCGGTAGCGGGCCACGCACCCTCGACAGTCACGCGCCAAAACAAACCCCCGTGCACCCCTCCCGTCCACAGTGACGACCATGATCGCCATGATCGGGTCGGAGTTAGCCTTTCGATCAGCCGCTCTCGAACCAGCCCCGCGGCTCGTCCATCGAATTCTGCCGCCGGTCGAACCGTTCGTAGAAATTAATAATTGAGACATCCTCTTCGGCTCACGATGGTTGCCTCATACCTCTTAATTATCAGATTCGCTTAATAAGCCTAATTCCCTTGGTGAACCCCGGGCCCATCGTAAAAGCACGCGCGGCAGCGGCAGGGAACCGTCCGAAGAGGGAATCGGTCATGGCGTAATCATTGAATGCGACGGCACGAAGATTAATTTCCCGTAATAACGAAACGGTGACCTTTCCCATCGGTGTGTGTGTGATCTCTGGACACACGGCAGGCCCGTCCACGGGGTCCACAAGCACGGAATATCGCTTTCCGAACGGGCGATACAAGGACTTCGTGCAAGGACGCCGGTTCTGTCGGCCAATTTTTGCGGCGTCGCACGCGAAATTTACGACACGCCGGTGAATAGTACACAGAGAAGGTGAATATTTCACGGCGGTCTAAGTTCAAAGAAACCTCGTCACCGCGGTGCGACGTCGTTGGCGTATCTTAAATCGGTCGTGAAAGGAGAGGGACCCGGCCCGACTATGTCTGCACTAAAATTTGCTCCCCCCCCCCGGTTTACATGCATTTTACGACTTTTCGTGAATCGTCGACGGAGAAACGCGGAACGTCGTCGACGAAGACGACGACCGGCTGCGACGACAAAGACGGCTGCCAACGCCAACTCTCGAGACCCGATAGACGACGTTAACCGAACAAGGGGGTTGAGAATCAATTAGACGCCGAGTCACCGGAAGTAAGACATGTATGCTTCCTGGCGCGCGCGTCACAGCCTATTGTTCCGAGACGAGAGACTTCATCTTCTTGACATACGAGCCACCTGCACCCTCGTTGGGTTTCCTTCGAACTTGGTGTCTCTTCGCTGACGTCGGAGACAAAGATGCTTGCCGGTAGAAGAGCCACGCTGATATTTGCCACTGTGCCGCATTCGAGAGCAACGGAAAAGAAGAGACCGACGAGGCGATACGAACGATGTGAAAAAAATAACGAGAATCTTGTGATTTCGCGGGCTGTATTAGCCCGATTCACGCCATTTTGTGTTATCGTGTTGGTAAACATGTCTGGAAAGTGAAGAATTTATGAAGAAATTGATTGGGCCAAAAATAAAACAGTAATAGACTAGAAAAATTTAGGAACAGTGGAACGTTGGTCTTAATGTAACACAAAGTCATCAAGGAATGGAATCAATTTTTGTTTTCTTCCTGCTTTCCACAATCAATGCAGAATATTTTTATTTTTGCCTAAAGATCCGCAGTCTAGTTATGACTTTATGGTACGGCCGATCATCTGTAAGTCTTTCAGCAGTCTCTTTCTATGTACATAGCATCAAGCTATTGTTATTTCTTTAGCAGATTAGTCTGCTGCTGACATGCACCACGTAGAAATAAGGGTAGTTAGAAGGTCTTATGAACCCAGGTCTAGGAAACCGTTTTGTAAAGTCCCAAGGCCGAAAATTGCTCATTAACCTTCACTCTACGTACATATATTCCCATGTTAACTCTATACTGGGGTGTAATCACACCCTTTTAAGTTTTCAGTGCAAAATTTAAAGAAAAAACTTTGACTGCATAAGTATTTATGACATTTTCATGACGGTAGGTATGAAAATATTATAAAATTTAATGTAATAATTTTAATTGTTTGTGAAATATGTCGCAGATGACGTTCCTACGAAGATTTTAGAAATTTTCCATCCGGTAACTTTTCATGTACGTTTTTATTAGTTTGGGGTGCGTTCACACCCCTATACGCAGAGTGAAGGTTAAGAATCGGTAACAGTGCGCAGCGAGACATTCGAGTAAAAGACATTTGACAACCCCCGATTTTCGAATTCCTCGGAAAATTCGGAACTGGAACATAGGAAAAATGAGGAAAAGGGTGGTCAGCGAAGGTGACAACAACCGAGAAACGAAGAAACATTGTCAGAAGCGGACAGTCAGTAAAACTAGAGTAACACAGTGATTGTGCATATGTATAGTCAGAGTAGTTGGAAGCAACCCCCAGGTTATATTCCTCAAAATACACCAGTGTTCGACCCACAAGTGGTTGTGAGTCAGTTCAATTAGTTCCACATCAGTGGGTGGTCCTTCGAACCCTAGTCGGCACCAAGTGCAATAGTCAAAAGCTCTCGATTAACCAGAAGTCGAGCCCTTAACAATTTCAACAATATTGATGAATAAAGCGGTACGCTCGAATGTGAATATAAATAAATATATATCGCTGTTGGGGGAGACAAATGAAACTTTAGAAGCAAAGTATTAATGCGTTCATTGTCGCCCGTCGTAATGGCCGACGAAACTTCTGCTAACGAGCGAAGATGTCGAGTGTTGAAATTTCCATCACTACTAAAATTATAAGCGGCGATGTTTTTTCGCGGTGTATTTCAGAGATACACAGAACTCGTTTACATCAAGGTAGTACTAATTGTTGTTTAAAAAAAAAACTATCTACGTATGTATCAAACGTGCTGAATTTTACTAGCAGCTACGGATACAAAATACTCTTTTGCGTTGGAGTAAAGTATTCATGGAAGAACGTTGCATGTTTATAACATAGATTGTATAATTGTTAAGTATTAAAGATTAGTAAAAAGATCCTTGTGTGTCTGTTTATCAATTATACCCTGAACCACATAGTATTAAAGTAATCGTTTCTAATGTCACGTAATCATTTCGTAATTCAATTTTTTAATTCAGCCCTTTGCATTCGAAGACTAAACATTTCTTCCGATAACACTAATTCCATTCCATACGATTCTTTTTATTTTATGGACATGGAATTGATACAATTCCTCGAACAACACTTAAATGTTTAGTAATTGATTGGATACCTACATATTTAATAATGTAAACAATATTTTGGATTATGGTACAGCAATTTTTAGTAATGCTTCAGACTCACAGCTCGAACGAAACTCTAATGTATTCATCGGTAATAATTAGACGGCGGATTTGATGAATTTACGACATAAACGAACAGATGTAATTTAAAACAGCGAAACTATTAGAAGAATTTAAAAATACTGTTATGTTATTTTCAACCTATTAAACATATTAAGAAAAGAAATCAATTTCTATTTCACTCCAGTTTGTTGCGATTCAGGTAGAAAATGTTTATTTTGGATAAAGATCCGCTGCTTAGTAATAATAAGCACCAATTACGGCAGAAACGATGCGTGTGAAGATGTCAAATGAATTATATTGGAAAGGCTAAACGAGGTATCGGATTCCCCATTGCGTCGGCTCAGTTAATTTATTAACAACGCGAATGTTTCGAAACTTTGTACGCGCGGATGATTGGTCGTTTCCCTCACCGTTCTTGACAAATTATAAATCGTAACAAGCCGATGAAAGATTTCTAGCGCCTACACACGGAAGGAGTGGGACGTGTGCTCCTTCATAAAGGAACGCAAAGGAGGCTCATTAAGACGGAACACGTGAGCCAGAAAGGCGTGCATACTATACCTACGACATGTGGTAGGCGGTTATTGCTCGATCCGAAACATAATTTTTGGTTGGATGAAGTCAATAATTCCGCCTTGTCCGTGGTTCCGTGTGAAATTGATCCAATACCGCAACAACTATTTTCAAACATTCATGGAATCTGAATGAATGAGATCTTCAGGATAGATCAACCCCTAATCGCCTTGGTCATAAAGAAGCTGCCCACGCAACCTAGCAAAACAATGGAAGAACGTCGAAGCACAATTATGGCAGTAGCCAAATATGATTCGCCCACCTAACAGCATTCCACGGCTTGCTCACTTTTCGTTTGTTTGTCGCTTTCGATAGTAATTTATCGGCAGTGATAGGTCAACAATCAACGCTACACCTAACATCGATACTCAACGTAAGTGGCCATTTTCGTTGGTTGGTCTAAGCAGCGCCCGCTCTAGCGGTTATATCGCCCCGGACAAAAAGACAAATTGCAAAAAATGACGGTACATATTCCTTATTTTCAATAAAAATGAAATCATTTTATTTAAATTTGAATAGATTTGAATAAAAGCATTTATTTTAATAAAAGCAAATTTTCTATTTAATTGGGTATTTAGCACATCAATATTTCTCTCACACTTACAGCCAAAATGGCGCCCCTAAATTTTTGCGCCCCGGACAAATGTCCGAGTTGCCCGCCCCTAGAACAGGCCCTGGTCTAAGATAGTTATGAATTTTTAAACATTTCTGGGAACTAATTTCAGAAATAGAAACTACCGAGGCATTTATCCATTCTACTAAAAGCTCTATGAGAAGTTTTCAATGAACATAGAAAATTAAAGTTAAATATTGAACTTCGCCTAACAATTCATTGTATTGCTAGGCTCGGAAGAATGAATTTATTAATAGAGAATTATTAATATCCTGCATCGATTATGGGAAGCACTAGTTGAATAAAAATTCATTTCGCCCCTTAACTACATTGAAAACAACATGAAAATATTCTTAGATTTTTTATATTTCACCCAGTTAATTTCTTCATGAATGCATAAAAATCCGCAGTCTATTAATAACTGTTTAATAGAATGACAAACCACATATTTGTCATAGGCTTGTGAGAACTGTAAAAATTCAATATTTGTGAAGATGAAAATAATACATATTAGTAATATGATATTACTCTTCAGCTAACTTCAACCGGAGCGTATTCAACGAATTGGAAGTCTCCGCCACAATATTACAGAGTAAATTTAAGAATTGCGCCCTTCAGAAATAGCCTGCTGTTTACTGAATAGTTAAAAACTTGATATTGCAAACAGCGGACGTAGGAAGGTCAACGAAGAAAAAATATATTACCGTACGATACACATGTATACGTATGTAGTCTGTCGAATAGTTCAACGAATCCGCATGCAAGCACGCGTACACGAGGACCGAGACATTTTCCGACCTCCCGTCAATTAGTTAAACGTCTCTTCTTCATCTTTCCTGCTACTGGCGACAAGTGGCTCGACCGTTTCGTTCGAGCGATTCGAGTCGCCATATCATCGCCGGGCTGTATCACGAATCGGTCGAAGGAGCAGGGAATCGAATCGAACAACAATTCCACCGGGTGATTTCAATATTTTAAGCCCGATCTATCCGTATTAATTTACTTTCGGAGATCGACTTGTGCTCGTCGGCAAGCATCAATCTCCATTACAGCTTTCGACAGGCATCGCTCTCGGACACACCCATTCGGTATCGAGCCCTTGAGCGCGGTGGTAATATCGTTACCGATTTTCGCATCGATCGTCGACGGTGTCGCGCGCGGGGCTCGCCTCTCTCTCTCTCTCTCTCTCTCCCCCTCCTCTGTCGCAAGTCGTCGAACCCCTTAAACGCAAGCAACGAACGAAGAAAGGAAAAGAGAAGAATGGAAAGAAGAAGACGAAAAAAAAGTAGTCCCTTATTCGTTGAAAAGCACGCACAGACAGGTCTCGGGCTCGACCGACCCACCGACCGGCGTACATGTGTTTAACTTTCCGTCGACGAGCTCTCTCCACGACGACGCCCCGAGGAAACAGCCCTCGCGCGCCGCATTGAAATGAAAATCAGCGCGAGCAGTTGCGCACCGGATGATCTCCTTCGACCGATAAAGCAGCTGTACCAGTCGCCTCGAAAGAGCCGACTGGTCGCGACCAGGTCGCCGCGTGAATACACGACAGGAGAGCCGCTCTCCCCGTAACGAACCTTCGCGTAATTTCGCTTCTGCGATCGAAGAAAAGAACCGATACGTCCCCATACATATACGCAGAAGGTAGAAGCCACGAAACCGGCTTCGGTTTTTCATATTCGTCGCTAACCGTCTCGACGGCGAATACACGAGTGTACCTGCCGTATGCAAATCGGGATGTTTTCGCGAGGGAAACTGCGCCGGCCGTGCGGGACGCGTCCTTCCGGGGGCTCCGACGTCCCGTCTGCTCGACGCGTAAAAATCGCTCGTGTTCCAGCCAGGATTAGAGGGGTCTAATTACAGGAAAATGCAAATAATTCGAACGGAACCGCGAAGTAGTAAACCGGTAATTACGAGTGCCGGCTGGCCATTTCGCAGCCATTGCATATGGAACTATCGAGGAACGCGTTATTGCTTCGCTAACCAGCATTACTCTTTTCCTTCCTACGGGCCAGCTATTTGTCGGTACGCTCGTAGCATAACTAAACGCTTTTTTGCCTCAACTATTACCCGCGAGACCACGTCGAAAAATATAGATACTTAGCCGACAAAATCATTCTGAAACTATCTATCTTAGTTGCAAATTGTAAGCGCACGTTCTGATAGGAGAGATACTATTGTTAGTTCAACTAATGCATTTTTATCCCTAATCACCAGACTGCGAGTATCATGTATTCATTTTAAAATGAGTGTAAATGAATTTAAGGACAATATTAGATTACAGTCGATTATCAAAGACGATCGAAAGAGAAAATACAATTTCTTTCAAACATTAGAAAGAGCCCGCATTGTTCCATGAAAATCTTGACTTTTGTTTAGAAACATTTATATCTTTATATACGCACAATCAATATGTTAGTTCCAGTTTGTTACAAATGACTGGTGTAATTTTTCTGTTGCATAGAGTTTCATAGTCTACCAATGACAGTAAGACTGTTTCAGCATGGCCACGAATTCATTAATGTTTCTTTACGTTAAAGTCCGAAATTGAAATTCCACCCAGTTAGTATAATTACGCTACGTTTATTGGAGGTATAGATCTAAGAACTGTTGGAGTGAAAAGAGTGAATTTGAAATTACCAAATAAACTAATAAATATGTACTCCAAATGCATAAAATAGCCAATCACCGTCTAGTCAAAGTGGACCCACATGAAAAGTGGAAATCGGAGTAACCGCGAATAAAAATGTGTCGTCTGTCTTACCTCGTGCAACTCAGTCGTCGGAAATCCCGATAGATTCCTCCTTCATCTCGCAGGATGACGCGTGCACAACGCGACATTCGCACTGGCGAACGGCGACTCCACGGTCGCAGGAAACTCGAATTTGAACGGAATCGATACGGAACGGGTTCGAAAAAGCGGGTCGACGTCTCGTTGGATCGAATGCGAACGGGAATTGCGCGCGGTTACACGTGCCACCGTGACCATTTTCCAGGGTCGTAATGCGCCAACGCGATTCTCACGTGTCTCTAACCCGAGCCGCCATCTTGCTCGTCCACCATGCGAAGTGTGGTCCCCACCACAGGGCGTGCGTCGGTCGCCCCTCTTCCGCCGTTCGCGGAGCGAACTTCTCGATATACGCCGATTGACGGCCGATGTAGCCGCGAAAAAGAAATTTTCGACGGGGACATGGGAATTTTCGAGGTGCATGGCCGCGCGAGAGAGCCTGGCCCACACACGGCCCTTTGACGCGCAGCATCTCCAATTTAGATGGAAACGAATACCAGGACACGATGATCCGTCACAGAGCCGCGGAGCGAGCCGACCATCAGCGACGCCGGTGAATTGCAAAACGTTGCACGATTTTAATATCGTGCGGGCTGATTCAGTTTCGCATAGTTGGCCGATGAGTCACGTTCCTGGCTCTTCGAGAACGTTATCAACGCTGCACGCCGCCCTGGAGTTTTGGCACGCTGAGCACCACGTGGCCATCTTGGTCCACCGTGACCAATCTCCGTTCGAGTCCCGTGGAAATTCGGCTCGACTTTGGTTAGAATCCGCGAGGCATTGTTTTCTGCAGAGTATTCTCGTTGTTTGGCTGGAGGTGACAACCGATGATGTCCCCACATGGTGTCATTCTTGCAAATCCCGCGAATAGGTCTTCCGGAAGGTGGTCGCCGTCGAAGGCGTGCGTCTGACCGTTGGAGCAGCCTGGGACGGATAGGTGGTGGTCGGTCGGTGACATTTTTATCGATGCGGAAAAATATTCGGGCGTGTCGGGACTGCGACGGTTGACTTGCGAGTTCGAAAATAGAGGCGCCGCTTAGGTGGCTCGGTGGAAGGCGCAATGCCGTTATCCGTCTTATCGGCGGGCATTACGTAAGCGAGCGCGTCGCCCACGTCTTTCGCAGAAGGGGCTTCGTGCTTGGCCGATAGTTGAACGCTGAAACACGAACGGAACTAGGGAGCAGAAGCAGCAGCAGCGGCGGCGCGG
Source organism: Lasioglossum oenotherae (assembly GCA_028455765.1). NCBI lineage: Eukaryota > Metazoa > Arthropoda > Insecta > Hymenoptera > Halictidae > Lasioglossum > Lasioglossum oenotherae. The sequence goes on along the minus strand of CM052294.1, from coordinate 14,598,949 downwards.
CAAGGCAGCCGGAGCGAGCGATCGTCGCGTTCCGGATAAACGGGTCCGACGTATACCCGGCATGCTGTACGCCGCGCCGTGTATCCGTTAAACGGCGGATCGCGTTCGAAAGCTTTCCTCGTGACGAGCGGCCGTTCTCGCCGGCGCGTTCACGTGAACGCGATTTACTGCGCAGATTCCGAGTCACGCGGCCGGCTCTTCATTCGTACCTATGTCGTGCTCGGGCTCGCGCGCTCGCTCGAGCGAGCGCGATAACTTCTCTTCCTTTCCGTGTCCCGCCGCTGCCCTCGGACGTCGAACTTTCCTTGTTCCCACTTCGAGCGTCTTCAACCACTTTCCAATACGTGCGACTTATGTTTTCGATTCTCTTTTCCCTCCGCGTGTCCCGGTGGCTGGCTAAGCCGTGGGACTTTTAACTTGGCGAGACCACCTAGTGCCGCTATGCTTGCGCGGCACTCGTCGGCTCGTCATCCTTCAATTAGTTCGTTTACGACGATGCCGACCTCGACGCGTCCCATTTCCGAAGCTTTCACGCGCTTCTAATCGTTCCATCGCGTTCCAATTCTACTGGCACGGGTTATCATAGACTAACCCTGGCCGCTGTCAAGTCCTTTGTTACCGGCTCAACTAATTCTCCGTTCAGCTCCTTCTCTCTTGCGGCAACGCGTGTATATTCTCAAACAGCGTATTCGCCGATCGTTTAATCCCATGATTACCGAGACAGAGCCATTCGACTACGGTTCCCGCGAGAATCTAAATAATCCACTGGTTTACTTTCTTTCTGTGTACCTTCTCTATACGTCGACGATTCCCCGGGATCGCCGCGCTCCGCGTCGTCGTCAAGTTTGCAAACATGTACCGGTGGGGCGCGCGTTCGGTAGTGACGGTTAGCCTTCCGTGTCGGTTCTCCGGTTCTTGTGTGCCACTGTCGCGTACACGTCGCCGTCGATTCCCTGGAAGAATCGTGGCGAAACACTGCATCCCGATGACAAACAGTCCTAATGTGGGCAACGTGAAAGTATGCGTAATACACGCTCCGCGTCGAGAGCATTCGCTGGTTCGCGGTCTCGCGCGCGCTCGTTCGTGAGAAAACATGACCGAGTCGCGTGCGCGCTTCGCTTCTGCGCACGCGAGAGACGTAGTTTAAGCCTAAGAAGAGAGAGCGCGACGTCTCTCGCGCTACACACTGGGTGGCCCGGGTTAGCGTACGGCGCAGTTAAAATGGCCGCGAGTGTGTTATTTCCTTTCTCCGTCTGTCGGTCGTCTACCCCCTTGCCTCTCTGTTTCTCTCTGACGGCGTGGTTGGTGGCGGCAACGTACACACACACTCGCGCGCGCGCGCGCGCGCGGTGGCGGCATCTCGCTGTATGTATCCCGGCATATCGCGTGCGTGCGCGCGTGCACACGCGGCGGCGGCGGCGGCGAACGCTGTGAGAAGATCGCGCGGCGCGGCGCGGAGAACCGAGTCGTCGATAGGCACCGATTCGTCGACGCTCGAAAACATTCGCGGCGTGTCTCGCGAAACCGGATAGGAAAAAAAAAAGAGACCGAACACGATTATTCGCGATGACACTCGCGACAGACGCGCGCGGAGATCCGCGTGGGACTGTGCGCGGTGGCGCGAGTCAGACGCCGTGAACGACGGGGAACACCGACGAGATGCGATGCGAGAGAGCAGGCCGCGCCACCGAGCGCCCGTCGCCGGAACTGCAAGGGTAAATAGCGCTTTGCCGCGGAGGGGAGGAAAGGAATCAGCTTGGTGGGGGTATCAGGGGAGAGCGGAGGCTCTCTCGCGTACGGAGCAGCGTACGCTGCCAGGATGGGGACGAAAGGGGAGCAGGAAAGGGGGGCGAGAGGGGGCCGAGGACGAGCGAAGGGAGGAACGGGTCGAGGGAGACAGAGACGGAATGATCGTCGAAAGGGGGAGGGGAGACATCTCAAGAGTGCGTCGGGCCAAGTGCGCGAGTGTCGTCACATCCGGTATTCGGGGTGGCGCTGTACCGTGGCTCGTTTCTCTGTGCGTGTGAGAGCGCGCGTGTACAAGTGTCTGCGTGCGCGATAAAAGCCACGGCACACACGCACACGCGCGAGCGAGAACGCGCAGGGTGGAGTAGTGTAACGTGACACAACACTGTTCTCCGGCGACGTGTATACACGTAAAATTATGTGGCACAGGTCGCCGCGATTCTAGCGACACGGCGACCCGTCACGTGAGCCAAGCATGTGCGACGTTCGTTGTTCCTGCCGCTTGAAAAATGCACGCTTCGATTCCGCGACGCTGCGCGTCCGTTATCGCGGACGATTCTTCGCGCGTGTGTCGATGATCATCGGGAGAACCGCGGGTTTCGATTTCGTGGGAACGTGGGACACGGGTCGGTTCATCGCTAAACGGACGCGTGGGTGCAACGTATCCCGTGCTATGCGGAAAATAGTGTTTCCTACTGCGTCGAGTACTGTTAACGATGTTACGCATGGCCTTCGTTTCCGTTGCGAGCGCGCGCTCCCGCTTCGCAATCGGCGCACGTAAAATCGCTGAAAATTTGTCGCATGGTCGCCGAATCCTTTCGATATCTTCCGATTTGTTGTAATCTAGCACGAATAATAGCAACATACATTCATCAACGTATCGCAAAATGTCACTCAAGGTGACTTCTTGAGACATTCAATGATCATCGTGGGTATTTAGCTCCGCGGCAAACGCTTTGTGGCGCGTGCTGCTTGCCAATCCCATCGGCAGCGAAACGACATATGAAATCGTTGCCCGCCGTAGACAGGACGAACGAATTCCTGGGATGACTATGGTTGATGGGTTTACGGGGCGGCGACAAATGGGTCATCTTACCGAAATACGCGGCTCCGGCTCCACCGGGAGGAATGATGAATTGTCGCGGCTCAATTAGGGACAATAAGCGGCAAAGAATAGCACACGACCGTTCTAAAAGTAGCACGAACTTTATGTCCAACGACACGGTTCCCGAGCCGAGAGTCTCCCTCGGATAAAGCGTGCTAGATGTATCTCTATGGAAGGACGGAGGGAGGAGATTGTCGCCGGAGAAAACGCACGCCTTCGCGCTCTATACGTCCCTGATTGTTACGGAATAGAGACGCGGGCAGAAATAGCACCGTGTTCCGTCGACATTCCTTATAATCCGAGCGTCTCGACGCGACGCGACGCCGCGCGAGGACGCACACGGCGGAGATAGCGAACGATTGCGCGCGACGGATCGTTTTCCATCTCGTCCCGTTCTGTTCCATTCCGCGTGTGCGAAAGTATGCGAGATAGCTTGCCGTTGTCGGTTTCCCCGTTCGCACAACACCGTTTCTCCGCCACTGCGCGACACGACGATCCAACACACGCGTACCCTCTAGCGCTCTCTTGTGCTCCGTTTTCTAGAATGAGCCGTAACCAACACGCTCTCCTAGCCAATTAGATTTGTTCGTGACCTCTGCGCTGGCACCCGTGAGAACACGCGACTCCGCGCACAAGCTTCCTTCCACCGAGCGACAAAGACCGCGGGACGAATTCCAGAGATCGTGCGACGATACTGCCTCGACGTTATTCCTTTCAATACGTTCAGTATGTTACTCAGTAATTACGTTGTGTTCGATTCCAATACCTGCACGCTGGAGAACATGCAACGAAAGCTGTAACACTAGCCTCGTTACCGATTTGCGCTCGATATCGTCGCGCTTATGATAATGTCCACTACCGACAAGCAGTATATGTACCAGCACACTGGACAGCCAATAATTCTGTCACGTTTGATTTCCATGAAATCGTTTCAGTAGGCATCGACGTTACACGAGAAGGATCGATAGCCGGAGTCAAGCAAGATGTCGGCACTGTTGTTGGTCGTTAATCCCCGATTGTTTAAACGCGACCTACGCGGTATAGGACCGATGCGGGCGCGCGGGGCCGAGCGGCGGGAAGCGTAACGAGGCGAACGAACATTCGCCGGTGACTGACGTGAAAACGAAAAGTCGGCGAACGTTTTGTTATCGTTCTGCACCGTCGAGGAACGACCTCGGGCGGGTCACACGGACACACACATGGCAGTCACGTGGCGCTTGACGTAGCGGCGATGCAGCATTTCATTCACGACGATCGATTTCATTAGCGGAACGTCGACGTTCCGTCTCGGCGAAACCTTTGAATCGACCGATCGAACGAGAGGCCGACGGTTCTCGTATCGTGGAATAAATTTCCACCGGCATATTGATTTATCTGGGGAAACGCGCGGCGACGGTGTACGCCCCGTCCCTCCGCTGATCGGGGCCAGCAGCCACCGATGACGCGCGCCGATAACCGCTGACGTCCCGATTCGGCGAAAAGCCTGCGTATCGCGTTATTGCTTTCCCGCTGCGTTTCCACCGTCGTCGTTGTCCTTCTCCGTTGTCGTTGCTCGTCGACGACGGTGTGCGCTCACTCGCTCGCTTCGTTTCTACGTAGTTCGGTCACGTGACGCGTGACGTCCTCGTCGCAGCCTCCTCACGTGTTCGAAAACGTCACGCGTCCCCGTGCCGATTGTTTGGCTCCGTTGCACCTCCGTCGGAATTGTACCGACGACGAGCAGGAGGATCCAGGTGCGATAAATTTGAGGAGGGACGTGTCTGCCACCCGCGCGCACGCTTCATTGACGACAGTTCGTAGTAATTGATCGACACGACTGTCAACCCCGCGATCCACCAACGCCAGAATGTTTGCAATTCGTAAACAGTCGATGAAACTTCCTCATTCCGCGATTCGAACGCAGAACGCGCTCGCGCGCAAATATTTGCTTCGCGCCGCTGTTATTGCCGTTCAAGTGAAGTATCGCGGTGCTTCTTTTCTTCACGCGAGGCGACAGCCTGCGCACGCTGGTCCCGAATCGGAATTTCGCGGTTCAGCAACGATATGTACAGTGAAGCGTAGTAATATGCGGACGCTTTTCAAAAGACAATTACTTTTTTTTCAATATTATGGAAGTAGACTCGTTTTTCCAGGGTTGCAAGGGTTCGGGATGTGCCTTCTAATGTCTCGATAATGCATGCGATGGGGTTTTTCAGTAGTCTAAATCTCTTCTACTACTACTTCATATGTCTAGCATCTACTTTTAACAGAATTATGTTATGAGTTTTATCCGGCTAATTAGCATTGATCGCAACACTGTGCGGTAGTGATAGGTTTAGTGTTAACAAACAACAGTTGATATGCCTAATTTGTGCATACATAGGTTACAGATTTTTCTTTGGAGCGTATGTGGGCTCGACGAAAATTGAATTCCCAATTAATCCCTAATTACTTTTAATGGAGAGTAGCTCGCGTGACGAATAACAATTTTAAGTCCATTACACGATTCAACATCGAATTATCATCGAACGGAGAAAAGTTAAAGGTGAATACGCGCGACGCGTTCGTCGGCGAGACGAACGGATCGCGATTAGCGTGGCTCCTTTTAACGATCCGTGCGCCGGGTATCCGGGATCGGAGGTACTTCCCGTTCATTGTAGCGTGTACGCGCACGGCGAACCTTCGAGATGTTAATTTTCCCGTGGAAAAATCAACGCTCAAAGAAAACGAGACACGGGAAGGGAGAGGCGTTGCCGGTACTGACGAGGCTCGAGACGAGGCGAGGCAAGGCGAAGCGAGACGAGGCGATTGCGCGCAGGAACTTTCGCGTAAACATGCTTTGAGATTACTTCCCGGGCTAACACTATCGAGGGAATTATCAATTAGAATTAATTAGCAATTAAGCCAGCCGGCGGACCAACTTACCGCGAGTTACGCCGACGACGACGACGACGACGCGACGCAAAGAGGGACTTTGAAGGACTCGTCGGCACGGATCAACCCGACAGCCTTCTCATTCGACTGGATTTCGCCCCAAGATTCGCTTAGCGCCCGGTATAATAATCTCCGGAGATTGTCTCGCGATATTTCGCTCCCTTTAACGAGACGTCAGGTCGAAACTGACGGTCGATAACGCGGCATTCGAAAATAGTCATCGAACCACGCCGCTCGACGCGCCTCGTTGATATTCATTCCGTTGCACAACCTCGGGTTCCATGATACAAATACGTTCTATGCACTTTGGAACAGAGGAGTGACGCGAACGAGACATTTCCGTTTAGGATCAGATCAATTTCCAAAGATATTTCCATGTTTCATCCAAATTTACATGCGACGTTCCTCTAAAAATCAGTTTTCAGTTCATAGAAAATCAACGTACTGCTACGAGTAGGTACCTCCACTTCTTTGTTCTTTTTATTATCCAATTTTTGAACATTGCTTAATACTAATCAGTAGACAGCGAATTTTACGCATTTTTTAAAAATACTGTTACATTATTGTCAACCTATCAAATATATTAAGAAAGAAAATAAATTTCTATTTCACTCAAGTTTATTGCAATCCAGGAACAAAATTTTCATTTTGCATAAAGATCTAAAGGTCTACTAATCAGGCATATCAGGCGTAGAAAGACGTACATCTCGGGTACGTTACATATTTCTTATACCGTGTATTGAAGTAAAATATTACGTAATATTAACAGTAAGTAATTGCAGCAATATGTCTTGTTCTTTTTAGTATGCAATGTTTGAATATAGCTTTAACTAATCAGCAGCATCATTGTATACTCTTCCCACTGTTGTTCATTCTACAGCAACATGTTTAGTTCTATTAACATCTTGACGTACAAACACGTCTCGGATACGTCACATGTTTCTTATACTGTATATTGAAGTAAAATATTGCTTAATATTAATAGCAAATATTTGCAGCAATATGGAAAAACACATTTCCATCGAATTTGTGTTTCTGAAAATGATTAAAGCAAAGGAACTTTGCGAACTACTACAAAGAAAATCATACGACAACGAATTAAGTGGATTTTCAAAATAGATTTGTAACAATACAATCCAGTGATGTAATTTCTGACTTATTGCGTTAGGAGTAGAGAAACTGTAACGTTTCTTAGAATTTGAACAACCTGAACATAAACATTTCAAGTTTGCTTCGTGACATCGGAGCACCATAACAAGTAGTAACTGTCCGCGTGTTCGCCGAATTTCGAATCTCGATTTTCTCGAAAACACAGCCTCATATAAAAATTTTATTCTGCATTTTCGACTTATTTTTTTCACGTAGAATCAGCCCCCTGTCGATTGTGCTGTCAGTTACCAATCACCCTGTATTAACACAACCGAAAAAGTCGAATTCAAAGTTGAATGAAACATAGAATATCTATGGAAATCTGTTTTTAATAGATTCTCCAGCAACAACAGAATCTTGAATCATAAACCTACTCATAAATCCACCCTCAATATGTCTATTGTCATCTCAGCAACATATTTGTCCCGAATTTCCAATTTATTGTTAAGCTTACTCAAATGGTACGTTAAAAAATAGATAATATCTTTGGTCACATTGAATTTCATTTAATTCGGACGTCGGCAATTTTGGGATCGTTAAAACCTCCAAAAGGATAGATAGACATTTGTCAGATTTTGATAAGAGTGCGTAACGAGTAATTTTTAAATACACATCGAGTCATCTTGGCTGCCTAGACAAGGTAGTGTAACTATTTTTTTTTTTTATAAAACATACATGTAAGACAAATTCTCGGACTCATGAATCAATTAATACATAACGAGGAAACTGATTCACTTCCTCCAACTTGTCATTTCGGATGTCTACCTGCTGACGAATCGCCGCTGACATACAAAAAAGTCACCTTTAATTAATCAAATTCCGGTGTTGTCGAATCATATGAAGCTCTCGAGGAACTCGGCAATGATCGCGCGGAAATTTGAGTCATAACTTCTCGCGGAATAATCGATGTCGGGTTCGTCGGTTATATTTTAATGATTCAGAGATTTTCTCCAAACTCTCGTCGGCTTGACAGAAACTTCTCAACAAGTCCACGAACTGCGATTCGTGGTAGATCTCGACTCGGTCGGAGTAGAAGAGAGAAACACAATACCAGTGACGTGAGCGCAACAGCATAGTTAGAGCGCCGCCAAGGCCGTCTACGACGGATGATTAGGCTGATTTCCGCGTAGCGGCAATGATTCACGAATTTTCAGATTAGTGAAGAACGAAACTCTGGCTAGGCTAGAGACGATAACAGGGTGTTCCAGAAAGGTCTTGCACAATGTTAACAGTCGAGAGCACAGTCGATGTAAGTCATGCGTCTGCACACTTCGAAACTATTGGAACAACGTACTCTATAAGCAGAAATATTTCTTTCAGTTATTAGAGCACGTAAACATATAATATTTTACTCTAAATTTTTGTACAGTGTATACAGGGTATCTCAGCTGAAGGAGGTCACCTAAATATCTTTCTCTTTAATGGCACAAAAAAAAATATTCTTGGCATAATTTAAATGTTATCAATGGAGGAATATCATAGAAGAACAATTTCTTTTTGTCCGGTTTTTTTCATAGTTTTTTCAAGGTCACAATTATTTTTTTATTCCATCTTATAGCGGCTGAAAAAATACATTTGGATATGCTTAAGTCATTGACAAGATGGAATAAAAAAAAAAGATAAGTTTTCCCGATAAAAAAATAACGATGACCTTGAAAAAACTATGAAAAAGTAACCGGACAAAAGAAATCGTTCTTCTATGATATTTCTCCTTCGGTACCGTTCAAATTATGCCATGTCAGGTCACGTTTCGTTTATACTAGTCCTAAAAAAATTAGTCGATATGATTGTAGCCTTCATACCGAACAATTTTCGTAAACCAATTTTTTCGTAACTTCAGTGTGTCACAAAATATTTCCGTTATCAGATAAACGAAACACCCTGTAGAATGGAATTATTCCAGGTCGGAAGAAATGTTTAATTTTTCGTTAATTTTAATAGTTGATACTATTAATAAGATCCTCAAAGAAAGAAAGAGTCTTCTATACAGTCGCTGTATCGTGCAATAGTTGCAGACAATTTTTATTTCCCATAAAATTCCTCGGTATAACTATAAATCAGCAAGTAGTCATAATGAAATATGGACTCAGCCTCGTCATTAGATCGAGAAGGATGAACCTACCGCATACTGGTAAAAAATAGTGTTTCTGAGCAGAGTAGTTAGAACCAGGAACACCGACGAATCAGTTCGTAGCCGGAATGCATAAACGAGAAGAGATGATAGCGTCGCTGACGTCCGTCGCAATGATCTTGCTTATCTGCCAGATACCTCTTTATTGTCGTGACATAAACGGCGTGACGTTAGCGTTTATGTTCGCGAGTCGTCGTCGTTCGTCGATCGTTCGCGGTTGGATGGGCGGTTTCCGATGAAAATGATCGACCGGAAAAGAAAGGAAGCGCCAGGGTAAGTTTCCGGCGAATAGAGCACACGCTCTTGCTCGCCGCGCTGTGGAAGAAGTTCTTGAACTTGAAGCGGACAGAGGGAGAAAGCTTTGTCGAGAGCGAGCGCGAGCATGTACGCGAAAGCATGAGCACGCGGTTATTCGAGGCGGGGTGAGCTCTTGGCTCGACCACACGAAGAAAGAAACAAGGAGACGAAGAAAAGTCATGAACGGGCAGCGTGGATGACGGCGGGGACACCCGGGAGGAAAGGGAGAGTATTTTTAGCGGTTACACATTGTTGTTGACTGCTACTGACGACACTGAAACCGCGGGCTCGCGAAACTGCCTGCCGAGTAGCGCAGCGGTGGCCTGCGCTCTCGACACATACAACAGACGCTTTCGTGGGGTCGTGAAAGTACTATGAAACGCGAAACTTTTCTTTGTCCCAACGAAAGTCAGAAGAATCTCCGCTACTGGACTTACATTCGTTTTTTCCTATCGATCAATCGACGTTTTCGGTGTTGCTTATTTTAACCCCTAATCTTACAGGGATCAAGCGACGCCTCTGCGTCGTATTGGCTCCGGACTTATTACTAGACTGCCGAGAAATTTATGCGCTTATCACAAAAATTGGGAAGTCAGATGCAAAACAGTAAAAACATTTTAAAAATTAAGAAATGCTACTCCATTGTTTTCAACCCTATAAAGTCATCGAGGAAAGAAATAAATGTGTACGTAGGTCCTGTACCTTGCAATTTATTCAGATAATGAGCTCCTAATCCAGGCAGGTCAAACACGTGGCCGACAAAGTACTCTGCGGCCCGACCAAAAAATTTTGAAACTGTTGTTGACAATTTACAACTGGAATTAATATGGATGTTGGGTTTCCCGATTTCTACAATTATTTATCTGTCGATCGACTTCCCAATATGTTATGTGCAATTAGGCGCATTTCAGCTATGTGCGACCCACTATACTCACTTACCATGAAGACATTAGAAGAATTTTGACTATTGTTATGCTATTTTCGACTGAATATAATAATTAGATGGAAAAATACATTTTCATCGAATTTGTGTTTCTGAAAATTACGAAAGACAAAGGAATCTTGCAAACTATACTACAAAGAAAATCATACGACAACGAATTAAGTGGATTTTCAAAATAGATTTGTAACAATACCAACATCCGGTCATGTAATTTCTGACTAATTGCGTTAGGAGTAGAGAAACCGTAACGTTTCTTAGAATTTGAGCAAGCTGAACATAAACATTTCAAGTTTGCTTCGTGACATCGAAGCACCATAAGAAGTAGAACCGGTAGGTCATGAACAGACGCGCCAAGCGATTCCTATTTAACAGCCCGCGTGTTCGCCGAATTTCGAATCTCGATTTTCTCGAAAACACAGCCTCATATAAAAATTTTATTCTGCAATTTCGACTTATTTTATTCACGTAGAATCAGCCCCCTGTCGATTGTGCTGTCAGTTACCAATCACCCTGTATTAACACAACCGAAAAAGTCGAATTCAAAGTTGAATGAAACATAGAATATCTATGGAAATCTATTTTTAATAGATTCTCGAACAACAACAGAATCTTGAATCATAAACCTACTCATAAATTCACCCTCAGTAACGTAATCTAATAATTTCGTTTGAGACTGTTGTATAAAAGATGACTACAATTAAGTTTCCATTTGGTACAGTACAATTGAAGACAGGAATTAACAAAGGCTGCAAGTGCCGAAATGAAAATTCCAAAGAAAATCCATGTAAAACTTGAAAGATCGTCTTGTAACCAATCTTCAAAGTACTTACAGTCTTTTTTAATCCCAGTGTTTAGTTATTGGAAAGTTTATTAGATAGGCTTCCGGTAGACAAAGTGTTAAAAAGACTACGAATCCTAAAAATCCTACCAAACTGAATGTTCCGCAATCCATTACGGAGAATTTGTGTAAATACCCACGGTTTATTTTTGTCGTTTCTATATACATTCGGAAAAGTCGCGAAATAGAGTAGAACGAAATATAGATGTTAATTCGTACACAGACTACGATTCGAACGAAATTCCACGAAACAGAATCTCGAGAATTAGTATAAACATCCACGGCTTAGGAATGTCGCAGGAATTCGTTTGATATGACATATTGCCGTAAATATTGGCATTCGGTTCTAGCAAAGGTGAGCTCTGTTCATAACACTGCGGCGAAGGTGCCACAGTCGTCGAACTTGGACGAAAATCATACCGGGTTACGAATAGTAATGGCGTACAAAATCGTTAACCGTGATTTATCACAGTGATCGCAGAATTACGGACACGGTTGTGATCTTAACTTCATTCCCGCCATGATTGTGATTTTTAATTCTAATTCGTCATCTCAATTGAATTTTTTTTTAAAGGCATCAATTAGCTTGCATAAAAATATCTGCATCTACCGTAAATTCAAAATTACTTTACGTAATATAATAACGTAAACTTGCTACATTTAATGATAAAAATAAAAAAATATTCAATTCTCTTTTCCGTACCTTATTTCAATATTTAAGAAAGAAAAAAGCTAATTTTTCCTATCGATTTCGAAATCGTATTTCGAAATGAATAGTATTTATTTATATAGTACAAAAATTGCAGACAATTTCTTTTATTAGGTTTTAAGCATTTTCTTTATTATGCATTGCAGGACAACATAATTTATATTAAAGGTAAAAAAGTAATGATTAGAAAAATCAGAGAATTTCCGGTACGATGTTTCGATTATTTCTATATTACGATTATTTCCGATTTTACCAAAGTACTTGTAAAAGGTTCGAAACTGTCTGGAATAGATTCGAGTATACTTAGGAGTACTATTTCTGTTTTCGAAGTACATACTTATAAAGAGTTCGAATCCAATCAATCAAAGTTCGAACCTGTTTGCGAGGTACTTGATCGCATCCCTAACAGTTGTGCTCTCCGCGAATCAGAATCGAACGCGAAACTCACTGATCACTGTAAAAAGTCCGCGTGATTGGGAATGAACGTGATCGAATCAAGAATGATAGAAAAGTAACAGTTGACGCCATCCCTAGTTACGAAACGTTTCCTGTTCGATCCGCGCGACGAATATCATTTACGAGTAGGACGGGTAAATGGGCAGGAGGCTTCTGATTCGGTTGCAGCTGCACTTGCACGGCCAACTCGGTTGTGGCACGCTCGGCCGCTACTCACTGGAAACACGATAGATATTATCGAGGCGAGGCGAGGCGCTATCGACGCGTCGTGTAATTTCGGTTGACTCGGTCCGCTCCTCCGCTCCGGTTGCGTACCGTACCGTTCGCTCGCTCGTGACCAGGCTGACCCTACACGATACGATTCACGCAGCATGGCGAGGCGGGTCGCGACCGTTTTCTCAGATAACGAATTCATTCACAAGCGGCGGCGTCGATTCAAGTCCGGTCATCCGGTTAACGAATCCGGAATACGGTCTTAAATTCGACCGAACGTCTCACGGCGGGCTCTGCGGAATAACTCGCTGTACGTGCTCCGCACATATACACGGTGATCCGAAACTAATCAATTATAGTGGCGATCAAATTGCCACGCTCCTGTGACGGACCTTTTGCACAACGTTCGGGAACATTTGAGCCGTTCACAGGCCAAATCGATCAACTCCACTTTTTAAAATATTTTAGATTTAAGTGTCAAAGCACTTGGTTCAGTCATAACTTTTTTTTATTTATAATAAATTTCCCAAAAAATATACATTAACACCACTGAACAACAATATTTATTTTGGTCGCCTAATAATAAATAATTTATTTCAGAATCCATTCCGATTAACTCCGTACTCTAATGTAAATCGTTGCAATAATGAAATCGGTGTTCCCAAGCATACAATTCAAATATGACTTTATTTTGTCTCGGTTGACACGTTATATTCTACAATCCTCATTTACTTTTGCGCCAGGAATCCCTTCATGGTCACTTATACCATACTTTCAGCCGCACCCTGTATAGATAAACTATTAAATGATAAGATACTCCGCGTCATCAGCTCGCAGTTTTAAACTCCGGAAGCTAAACTAGAATTAAAGTTTTCTTCTACTAGTGAACAACATTTTAAGTAAATAAATAAATTAGTATTACTGTTTGAATGATCCTTCAAAGTTGCACTCTGTTCTTAAACTATTATGTGTAAACAAGTAAACAAAATTTAAAACGTATCAACCAGCTAATCGTTGCATTAACTAATTTTTCCATGTGGATATGCAAACCAGAGTTTGACAAAGTTTAAGTGTAATGCGTCAGATGAAGAATGCACAGACAAAGAAAATATTGTCCACTTGTGATGTCAAAGAACATAAATTTGAAATGTAAGCTTTCTATTTTAACGTTAAAGTATCTTTCGACTAACATTATTTATCAAATCAGCCTAAACATATAATGTTGTTTACGTACTGGATGTAATGGCTTTGTTTTCAAGCTGATAACGATTAAGGTTGGCCAATGGCGGTGCATGACGCAGCTCTTTGCCTCTGTTTTTGCATGGAATGTCTGACTTAGGCGTGCCACTATTGGTGAATCAGATAATATTTTTATTGGCAATTACACCAACCTGTTACTCTTGATATATTCGTTTTAACTTGACTTGCTAAATTTCGTTTTATCATGTCAGTTACCAAATAAACTGAATTGTATTCAGTCTTTTAAAATGCAAAAGGAATCCAGCAGCACACATCCACCGTGGTAAATATGAACTGTCTAGGTGATTATGACTCGACAGCCGATATTATGCATTTATGACAAAAATGAGTAGGTACAATTTATAATAGTAAAACATTACAAGAATTTATAAATACGGTTATATTATTTTCAACGTATTGAACATATTGGAAAACAAAATAAATTTGTATTGCATCTCAGTTCGTTGCAATTCAGGCAGAAAATTTTTATTTTGCACAAACATTGGCTGTCTAATCATGACAGTGAAGTAAGTCATGTTTTATTTCCTCGAGATATTTAGCCTTTGCGTCCACTTTGATAAAAAAAAAAAATATCTTACCATGATAATATTTTATATTCATCAGTAAAATCAATCGACATTATAAATGACAAGCAAAAAGACGAATTTTCACATAGGTTTCGCTAATCAAAATTTCACCCTTTTGCAAATCAATTCCACGCTTTTGCAAATTAAATTCAACCTTTTGCAAATCAATTTTACCCATTAAAAATATTAAAAATTAATTAATTATTTATTTAGATTGAATTATTTATTTAGATATTTAGATTATTATTTAGATTTAGATATATTTATTTAGACACACGTGAGCGGTGTCATTCCTGCGAGGGAAACGTCAGACTCAATACTCAATCGCTTCAATACATTCAGATATGTACTTACATTTCTTAAATTTATTAATTAGCAGATGGCTATAATGAATATACATATATCTACACACAGCTTCCACACATTCAAATTTAAATTTTGAATTTCTCAACAATATTAATTTACATTTGATTTGATTTTTTTTAATTTAATGAAAAATACTTTGTAGAAGGTTGAAATTGATTTGCAAACCGATGAATTTGGAGTGCAAAACCTGTAATCACATTTGATGAATTCAAGTGTTTCGATTTCGCGGGAATATCCAGGTTGGTCTGGGTTAGGTCGTGATTTAACGTGTTAAAATATTTGACAGAGGCAATCGAGCATCTTGTATAACGTGTTGTGCCGCATCATTGGACAGCACCCTCAGATTTCAAGAGACGTAGTAGCATTTCATCGATCTGCGAGGCGTTTCAATTAGATCTGGGTCAGATCCTTCATAAACATTCGCGAACGGACAACAGCTGCGAACAAGTACGGGAGTTGTACCGTGCTCCAGCGACGTTTCCCAGAATAGGAGCGCGACCCAGTCTCGCTATAAGTACCGCGACGGTCCCGAGTGTATGAACGAGAGAACGCGGCCGATTCCCGAGGCGCCTCGTCGAAGCGATTCGCCTTTGATCTTTGGCTTCGAGTCACGACGATCGACGAGGACGCAACGCGTGAGTCAGGATCTCTAACGCGTTATTGGAATTTTTCCGAATCATCGCGCAGACACGCGGTATTTTCTGCGCGAGTTCTTTCCTCGTAAATCGGCTCGAGGTTCGTCTCGCCGGGAAAATCTCGAACGTTCTACCTTTGTTCGAATCCAGCTGCGAATTTACTGCCTCTTTCAATTATTTCCCCCGGATTCGGGAATACCATGCTTCTTCGCATAGCTTATGTAATAGCCGCGATAAACGTATCAATGTTTTTATACGCGGATGACGCAGCTAGCCCAAGACATTCATTCTATTCGTCTAGCCACTGGCGTCGGTCGGAACGCTTCCCGATGGATTTTGCGTTCTGGCATTCCCGGTGACCGCGTTTCACCCGCCACCGCCGTCGCCGCCGGCGACAACTCAAGTTTCTGGAGAAAGTCTCAAAGCCGAGTTCAGAACGCGTTTGTTAACCCCTTGGCGCTACGACTATCACCGTTTATGGCGCTGCGGCTAAACCTCCTTTGCTCCCACTGCCAAACAATGTTCATCTTCATTGAAAGCTCGTAACGTTTCCCGATTTTAACATGTCGATTACTCGGCATATTTTCAATGAAATGTGCTGCACATTTTAGGACAATACAAAACAAATGAAGATAGGTGTTTTTGTTTTCCTCGAGCACACACAATGCTACGAAAGCCATTCAAAATCAAGTCCTCATTCTTTAGATTCTTGAATTTATGATTAAACGATCTAAACGGATATACAGGGCGTCCCAAAAATGTTGTACTTCCTGGAATGAATGGATTCATGACGTTGATTGAAGTAAATTTTTTGGCGGAAGGAAACAGTTACTTCAAATGACCTTATGAATCGCTTATTTCAAGGAAGCACAACATTTTTGGGACACGTTCAGATCGTTTACTCATACAAATCCGCAGTCTATTTATCATCTTTAGGAATTTTCCACCAACCATGACATGTCTTAAACATCGATTACTTGTATCAAACTTCCAATGAAAACACAATAAAGATACACTCGTCCATAGCATCGTTTCTCCGACATCATGAAAACAATTTCTTCTGAAAACATGATTCCAATAATTGTAAAATAAAAAATGTAGAAATAAGAAATGTAGAATGATAAACTTTTAGAATTTGATTTTCGCCGCAGAACGTTCGCGACTCGACGTGCCGCGCGCGTACTATTGCGCCTCCGCCCGTCTTTTTAATCCGCGAGGTCCGATTTACGCGCGCCTGCGAGCATGTGCCATATACGGGTCGCGTATAAGAGAGGACGACATAGAAAGAGAGAAATATTTCAGGCATGAAAAAGGGAAGGTGAACGTAGGATTACTATCCGCGTGTGTGCACAGGCACACGGGAGGGACCGGTCGATGCGTCCTAAATGACGCAGACGCCCACGCTCACTGACGCATACACGACCGCCGCGTTCCACGTCGCAGAGCAAACACCCTGAAAATGACAGTGTATGACTCGGGTATCTTTACCGAAAGCGGACAGTTCGCGGGATCCGTGGAACTAATCGTGAGAACCTTGAGTTACGCAAGGCGAGTTGCGATCGACAGGAAGGTCGGTCGTCGTACGGTGCAAATACTGAATGGAGTGTCGATCGGTGAAAAGTTGCACGAAATGGTGAGCACGCGCGCCTGTCGCCTTCTGCCTGTGCATACGTCATTCCTACAGCAATAAAGTATTCCGAGGACGAAGAATAATATATCGGCCGAACGCGGCGACCAGTGTGAATGGTTACTCACGTCACATAGTAGCTGGCTCGGTAAGGTGTACGTAGCTGCGGGATAAACTTACCTGCAACAGAAAGAAAAGTCATTCATTAATGTGGCACAATGAATCGGTTGCGCACGGCCTCTTGACGCGCACGCGTCTACGCCGGCGTCATTATTTTTAGCATTCCTGAATCGGATAAACCCTCGGTGTCGCGACCTCCGGCAAAGGGAGCACGCTGTCCCAGATCCTGTTCTTAAATCGTTCAATTTACGCGATCCCGATTAACCGGGACGTAGATATAAATACGCAGCGGGCACGCTGGTTCCTCGCGGGTCGCGCGACCGACGTATCCAGTCGCCCGATCTAGTTGTTCATTTGGTAAAAATATATAAAAAAATGTTTTTAAAAACCACGCTTATATTAAAATACACTAAAAAGGAGAAAATAATTTTTTTAGTCATTAGTCACTATAAATAAAAGCGTGAAGCGCTAAACTATATTGACGTAATCTTATATTCTTCTTTTTTATAATTAGTATCATGTTTTATATTAATATATATTTTCGACTTCATAATATTATAGCTGATATCAAAGCGAATCCAACGATCTAAATTACTATACCTTTAAACTTTCAAATAGCTAGATCGGGCGAGTGGATTTCAAATAAAGGACTTCAAAGGAGTCGTTATTATTAGGGCTAATAGAACATATAGAGTATGTAATTAGTTCAAGTGGGAAAGCGAGAATCATATTACGTTTGAAAAGGATTTAGAGTATTTTTGATGACGATCTATCCTACTAATGACAAAAGCTAAATGAATTTTACTTCAACGTGTACAATGGCATAAGAACATATGACGTGTCCGAGACCTTTTTGTACGTCAAGAACAGCATTGCGCAGTAGTTGTTCACGTGTAAAACAAGATTCAATCGTTTGGCTGCATTTAAAAAATCGTGACAGTTGTTAAAAGTTAGAGTGCTTCAAAGAAGTCGATATTCTTAGGGCTAATAGAAATCATTTAGAGTGATTAGTTGAAGTGGGAAAACGAAGATCGCGTTACGTTTAAAAATGATTTGGAGTCTCTTTGATGACGATCTAACCTACGAATGACAAAAGCTAAATGATCAAGTCAGTTTGCGATCGCTTATGGTTGCATAGCGAAGTCGATAATCACGTCTGGGTCGGAGTTCGAGCTAAAGCCGAAGGACGAGGCTCGGCTGGCGTATTATTAACGGGCCAGGACTGGGTTAGGGGCTATTTGTACCGGCGTTTCTTTTTCGCATCGGCGGCCGCATTTGTGGAAGAGGTCGATTTGGCAGAGGGCATCGTTGGCATAGCGCTGGAACGCAAGACGCGCCAGATTGTCGCGAACAGGACAATGATCTCGGCTCGCTACCGCGCCGGCCAGCTAGCTACCCGGGACCTTTTGCGCCTAACACGGCGAACATCTTTCGGCCGATGCTACGAAAGCGTCACGGAACGCATGGTGCCGCACCACCTGGACCTTGAATTCATCTTGGCACGTAGCTCTCTCTTTCGCTCGTGTCTGCGTAGACATGGTCGCCCCGCTTCACCGTGACTGAAGGGGCCCGCATCTGCCACCTTGTGCCCCGCCGCCACGCCAAGCCGCACCGTGTGTTTTCTGCTTCGTATCTTGACTCAGCTTGATAATTGCTCGGCCAACCAGCGAAATCCTTGCCACGATTTATCCCCATCAAACGAAAAATCGAAAATTCGCGTCTTACACCAGCCCTGATCACATTTAATTCCTGTGTTAGTAAGAGCATACAACATTTTTTTCAAACAAATGCCCAGTTGATCGAGTGTTAACATGAAGGTCACAATCAGAAGAACTTTTGCTCGCTGACAAAGGATTCAAGTGTGTTTTCTTTTCTTTCAACATATGTAGAGGTTCAACAATCCAGCGAATGAAAGACATTCTTTTATGTTAGGTACACCGTTGAAAGCATTTATTGGTTTGTTAACATTGTAGACGCTATATCGTGCTCGACATCCTCACCCTCCGGTTCTATTGATAAAATGAGAGACGTTCATGTTATATTTACTCCTTTTTATCATTTCATGATCGTCATCACGCTACAGTGCATAAAATGTCTAGAGTTCTTGGCTATATTCTTAGGGGAGCAAAGTACTTCAAGGATATATCAACACGTAAAATCCTCTTATACGAGTTATGTTTGCCCTTATAGTTCCGTCGTGTGACACTTATTATAATTACTTATCTCCTATCAGTGAACGAGTGTAATATCAACTTTATCGGTTCATATGGTAATGGATAAACGAACCCTTGCCATCAGTTTATCACATCTCACCTGCAACTCGTTCGCGATTTAATATCATAAATCGTTTGATATCTCATGTTTACCTCTACATTATGAACACTGACGTATTTATTTGTTCTTTTAATCAGGCTGTACTTATGGCCAATAGCTCTACTTGTAATTACGTATCCACATTTCTCATATATGGACACTTTTATTACAACTTCGTTTAATCTTTCTTTCATGTTATACTACTCATATTTTTTTCTCCGTTATCTTTGCTTCTTTGTTTATTTTGCATCTTATTAATACGTTTTTACCATTATTAGTATACATTAATATAAATGCTATTTTTCCCTTTTGAGAAACATGCAAATCATTATTTTCTAACAACCGAACCAGCCCCAGGTTGTGGCAGGTTTAGGTAATGAAATTCACAATAAACATAACTCGAAATTTCTGCTAAATGATAATGTCGAAAATTAAATAATATTACTCAATATAACTCAAGTTGCAGAAACGTATCCATAGAAATTGATGACTAGACTGCGGAACTTTATGCATTTGCATGGCTTCTAAACATTTTTAAAACATCCAAAAATATAAAATAAGATACGATTTAGTACGATTCATACGTATTTTGGATCTTCAAAGGCTATCCTCACCGAAAATAAGATCTCCTGTGATTCCATGCCCTCAAAATTCGTCTAAAAAAATTGAAAATTGTATAAACATCGTCAGTTTAATGATGACATATGTTTCTTTATTAACACGTCTACTGCCATGCCAACTACATTTGACGGAATTATTTCTCCAAATTTTAAAATTAATTTTTTCAGAAATAGATCAAGTATTCTAGGATCTGTGCGCGGTGTAAGAGAATTGAAAAATTAACCCTTTGCACTCCGAATTATTTTTCAATTTTGTTGCCAGCAACTCCCTACTATTTTTACTTCAAAGGA
Organism: Lasioglossum oenotherae; assembly: GCA_028455765.1. NCBI lineage: Eukaryota > Metazoa > Arthropoda > Insecta > Hymenoptera > Halictidae > Lasioglossum > Lasioglossum oenotherae. The sequence continues at coordinate 14,578,651 of CM052294.1, read as the reverse complement.
CAGTTCCATGACCCTAACTTATTTTAAACAATTTTGTTTACTAATTACTGACTAAAAACTACGACTTACATAAACAAAGAAAGAACCAAATACATACATATGTATAAAAACACGTTTCGTTTTCATTACACTCGACAAAGGAGTGCAAAGTTCTCGATGTTTGTTTTATTATATAGTCTGATTTAGCCAGTATTTGTGGTCGCTGATTGAGCGGTCAACGTGTTAACTAAATCCGCTTAGCCTGAACAAATTCAATGTTGTCATATTCATAAAGCGACTCTCAGCAGTTACTTTCACTGCTCGCTAGGTTTACCGTGAATAAGCCGGCAATTGATAAGATAAAGAGCCGAATTCGAGAAAAAGGTAGTTCTTTCAACGCGAACAGTTTCGCTGGAACTTTTTGCGCGAAGGGTAGCGGAGACGCCGTCTCTAATTAAACGCTGATCGGTGAAAGAGGGAAAAGCCGATGTTGAACGTTGGGCCCCACCTCCGGCCATCGGCTCGAGCCCTGATGGTTCTCTTCGACAGGGGGGTGTGGCAGGTGGTGGCTGTAGCATTCAGGAATCCGCTCGAGACGAGAGGCTCTGGAGAAGGCGAGCGGGCTCGCGCGCGTCCCCGACACTGTGTAATTTATCTTTCGACTAGCTTGGACAGCGAATAGATACGATCGGATAACGAGTATCGCCGTCCGCATCGATGTCGCCTGGCTTCGTAGAATCCACCAACGACAGAATGAGTAACGACGCGACGCGGCTTGACGGTAACCGCGCGCGGATTATTCTCGAGGACCTAACGCGTTGTACGCGACGCACAGTGGGCCCAAACGCCAATCTAGCTGATAAAAAAATCAAAGTGATCAAACGCAGCTTCCTATTGCAACTTGTATGGAGTCGTTGTAACCGGGAGAGACTTCATTTTTTAAATTTATGGTAATTTGGACCACAAAAAAATTTTTTTAAACTTTTTATAGACACTTACATCAATGTAATTTTCGAGAGAAGAAGCATTTCCGTGAAAATTAAAGTTACTAGCGTTTTTAGTCACAAAATGAACTGAAACCGACACTAAAATAATAACCTCATATATTTACAAACATACACACTTGATTAGATAGACTTATCTACAGTTGTAGTTATACATACATCGTTTCAGTTTTCTACACACATCCATGTACTGAATACACACCTACACTATAGGAGAGATACTGACGTTCTCCTCTGGACAGTGAAATATAGCCATGTTTCCCAAAAATTTGTGTTTATTATGGGAAAACCCTTACGACCGAGACCGATTTCTCCCAACCATGATTGAGAGTCCGCGGCCGCAGCCGAGGCCCCGCGGTCGCGCCCGGTTCTTATTTTCTGATAGACAGGTAGTCACCAGTTACTTGACTTGCACAGAAAACCGAAAGTCTTGGATTCTAAAAACATTTATAATAACCAGAATCCTGTTCAGAGTTTTCATGGATTACTGAATGTTCGTCTATCGCCGTGTGGGCACACAGTCATCAATGCTTGTCATGTTTACTCGTGCAATTTTTACTTTAATCCTGTCAATTTTTAGAATATTAAAAAAAAAATCTTTCACAAAATATTCTTCATATCAGATACAATTAAGTAAGTAATATAAGGTATCAGTCTTTTAAATCTCATACAGCTATCCTATTCGTTTATGTGCTATCACAAGAAAACATAAAATTCCGTTTTACACTAGAAGTATTAATTTGATGACCTACATTGATTAAACATTTTTCACTCCTCTCAGTCAGTACTATGAACCACAAAAATCTTAAACCCTCCTTATGAGTGATCGCAAACTGTTCACAAACTTTAAAGTTACATTAAACAAATTCTGGCAGCTGATTTTTACAATAATTAAAGAACAGAGTCAAAATTACGAAAACAAACAGGAAATTCGACGAATACGCGTAAATTTGGTTACTTACATTCGAAAAACTGAAATGCATGAAGTTAAAAATTGTCTATCTTTGAACACGGGTATTTGGAAAATTCATTAACTTTTGCAAATTCTGTAATTACAGAATGAAAGTACGTACTTTCTTCTACAAAATCCATGAAAGGCAAAATATTCGCGTTTAATATTAACGTTTACCAGTAGCAAAAGCACTAACCTTTCTGTATAAAAAATCTTGAGAGCAAAACAGAATATAATTGAAAGATCTACAGGGATTTAAGAATGGAAACAAATAAAAAAGTAAGTAATAAGTATGTGATTGAAAATACGACTTTTTATCAGCTAGATTGGCGTTTGGGCCCACTGTGCGACATCTCGACCGAGTCCGACTCTCTTGACATAGTTATTGCACCACAGCCCTCCCCGAGGGAGAGGGGTAGGAAAGAGGGCGAACATCGCAGTATAATCGGGTGGGCGGTTGGCGCGAAACCGCGGATTAATTTAAAACCGGCGAGACAGAAGAAAAGAATCAGGAGGATCGCAAACGAACAAGGAGCTTAACGTCGAGTGGTTCTAGGTGGTTGATGGTGGTGAAGTGAACGAGGGATGAGAGTATGAGAACAGGGGGCAGGAGGAGGAGGAAAGGAGGAGGAGGAGGTGAAGGCAAAGAAAAAAAATACGAGAGAGCAGCGTAGGATCGGACAGGATGAAAGAGGAATAGAGAAGAGACGAGAGGAAAGGCGGAGGCAGGGAGGCTTAAGCAGGGGGGCAGCAGGTGATGCACCAGGTGGAGGACGACGGCGCGTGCGCCGTTTTGCCCCCCCGCCTTCCGGTCACGTGCCTGAGCCTCAACCCCTCGCCCCCACCCATTCTCTTCGCAGAACTCTCTTTCGTTTCTCTTTCTCTCGTATCCACGAGCCGAGCAGCTACATATAACTCGACACATTCAATCCCCCGATACACACCATTCGCGGTTCCTTCCTCTTTTAGGCGAACAATCTCACCGTCAGTCCGTACAAAACAATTAGGGCAGAAGGAATCCCAAAATACTTACGGAGAGGGTACAGCAAAGATTTAGATTGGGTGTCGTCGCGATCATTGATCGAAGAGGAAGGAAAAAGAATACAGGTCGTGTCCCCGTATCAGAAAACATTCAGAAAATTATACCGACGATAACAACACTTGAGGTGGCTGACTGCTGGGACAATTGGCCTACTCATCCACAAACCCTGTCTCGTTCTCAACCTCCATCCATGCCGCATTGTACATGAACCTTACCCTAGGTACTTCATCCTCGAACTCTGACGTCGCTATACTAGCCCTTACGATTCCTACACTCCACCACTCTCCCCTTAACGTGTATATGTATACCATTGTAGACGCAGGTATTCAATGGTTTTTAAGGTATTTATGATTCAAGGTTTTCATTACCGTGAATACCGTTTTAATTCCCAGAAATACGTCAGAAGTATTCCCAGAAGTACGGCGGTTGACCAGGGTTCGACGATTTCTTGTCGATGAGAATTCTCTTTTTATCAATTAGACTTTCCTTATTTGCTAGTACCACTATAATAAATAATAGTATCATAGTGCTCTTCACATGCAAAAATAATTATGCGATTTTACATAAAGTCATAATGAATTAAAATACACATTAACCGTGGCTGAAAACACTAAAGCATAAAAGGAAACCTTTAATCATAAATATCTTAAAAACTATTGAGTGTTTGCGTCTATAATGGTGTACACACGTTCAGTAGCGCGTTGTAACTAGTTGGGCCCTTGAGCAAAGTAGAATTTCGGGGCCGCCAATCCCAACTAAATAACTTTATGAGAAAAACGTAGAATTTGGATCTTGGATCTTGGTTTGTGCTCGGGGCCCCCCTTTTGCTTCGGGCTCCATTTGCCCAAGTTGGCCATAGGGTAACGCGCCACTGCACACGTTAAGAGGAGAACGAGATCTATAACAGTACAAAGTTTCAACCAAAACAGAGAGCCGTAGAGCTTGCGCTCTCCTTGTTAGAACGTATATAAAGTAGCGTTCGGTTAAATTTACATCAGTTGGGGAAACAGCAGCTACATTCTTGCGGGCAGGATAGCTTTCTTTGTCTCCTCGCCTACTTTGCCGAGCAGGAGGCACTGACAAGTGAATAGTGTAGCTGAGTCGTGTTTTTTAACTGAGCAGTACTGTGTACACCGTTTTCCCTCGACTGTAGAGGGTCTCTGATCAGCCACCTATTCCACCGACGAACTTTACCGTTGCCATCGTGATTTGCTGAGTGGTATCTTCTAAATAAAGTACTTGTTAACGGAATACAATAGGCTGGAAGAGGGCAGACCGGGGCGCGTTGATGATCGGAGTATCTGTTTCGCTTTGTTTCGGTGGGAGCGTTAATTTGCCGGTGATATTTTCAGCTGGAATCACAGCCGAGCATCGAGAGTCAGCGAAACCAACAGATGTCGAGCTCGGGAACAGAGAAAGCCGGCGAGCAACACGGTCGAGAGCAGAACACATCGCAGGAGGCAAAAGGAGCTGCTCTTCGCTGCTCGTACGACAGTCCGTGTACGACGGTGTCGATTATCTTTCGTATTTATTTCGGCGAGCTTTTATTGCTCTTACTCGTCCTCTCTCCACTTCTCCGTCTAACCTCTAGCCACCCTTTTGGGCCGCGGAGCCACGAAGGGCGAACGAACGGACAGGAAGTCAGATAACCATCGACCCATGCCGCCTGCCGCCTTCGAGAACCGAGCGCCTCTGTTTCGGGTGATCCCTTCTTTTACGGATTCGTGCCAGTCACCGATTCCCGTTCGACGGAGGAAAAATATTTGCCAAGTGCTCCGATAAAAATACACTGCGCCCACCGGGCGACCACCCAAGGAACACGTAGGTGAACACCGGAGGACGTGTTCACCCACGGCTCACGGTACATCGTGATCAAACAAACACGATCAATAATAAAATAAACGCGACGGCCCCGCGCGGACTCTACTCGTCGGCTCCCCCGGCCGGATTATGCAATCCTTTAAAAGATAAACAAGTGGAAACAGGATCCGCGGCAATCGTTTATCTGCCGGCGCGGATCCGCGCACGAGTACTCCGAAAATTCGTAGAACGCTTAGATCTGCAGCATGCGCTATACCCGCGACACGGCCTGTATCGGATGCCTGAATCTTTTTGTGCTTAGCTCGTGTCTAGTCGCTGACGAAAGAAAATACTTTTTCGAGATAGAGCGGCTGCTGGACGCGAGGACGGCGAGCCAACGATTCTATCGTTGTCCTTGCGATTATCGTTGCGCTCCTTCCCGGGGCACTCCAACATCCTCGAACCATTCTCCACGCTTTCGCTGACCAGCTCTCTAGAGTCACTAGTTTTTAACGGTCTACCTCCGTTTGTCGCTATCTGATTCGATTCTTCTTGCGATGCCGTAAAAATTCCTTGATTATTTCGATGATAGTGGTGGTTTAAGTTCTTTAATAATATACTGTGACACTAGAACTGTCGAGCATTAAACACCACTTATAATAATAACAAGAATGATTTTTAGTATAATATGTCCACGAATAAAGAAGATTATTCAACAGTGTTTCTCATGAAAACATTTTTATATCTACAAATGTATCAGAAAAAATCAGGAACAAATCAGTTTGATCCATCCAGAAGTTCTAGTGTTAACAACTACAATGGATCTTCGAATTATTAGAGCCAATTGTTGAATAAATCGTTACAACTCGACTTATCCAAAGTAAAAATTTTTCAACGGAATTGCAACAAACTGGAGTGACAGACAAAATTTTCTTTCTCAAAATGTTTGACAGGTGGAAAATAATATAACAGTGTTTTTGAATTCTTCTAATGTTTTCACTGTTTTAAATTACACCTACTCATCTTTGCCATAAATGCATAAAATCCGCTGTCGAGATATAACGTAACCAAGAAAATTGTTTAAAAAGCCTTTACACCTATTGCCACAGAACTTGCATATACAGTGAGCCACGAAAGTATTCGGACGCCCTTTAAAACAGAATAACTTTTTTACAATTGTACCAAACGACCTGATTTTTCATAATCAATTAGAAGCATTGGTTTACGAAATGATATGCAGAAAAGATTTTCCAAAAATTATAATTTACAAGGTTACATGCAAAAATAAAACAGGCATTTTTTAAAACTTTTTTATTCGGGCCCTCAAAGAAAATTTATAATATAACACGTATCAACAAAACATATATTTTAAATTTTCATTAAGGGCCCAAATAAAAAAGTCCTAAAAAGTGCCTTCTTTAATTTTTGCATGTAACCGTGTGTATTATAATTTTTAGAAAATCTTTTTTGCATGTCATTTCACAAACCAATGCTTCTAATTGATTATAAAAAATTAGGTCGTTTGGTAGAATTATAAAAAAATTATTCTGTTTTAAAGGGCGAATAATTTCTTTTATCGCGCGTTGTACGTTATGTGTATACCTATTATAAATATACTCTCAGTAACACAGCGGTTATTCGTCACGTGGCTAAAAAAATCTGGTTTTCCTACTGTGGCTCTAACAAGATCAGTCAATAAAACGTCAATTATTTAAACCTCAATTATCCGAACCAGTGTTGCATCGTATCATTAGTGGGAAAGGATGTGTACAGTGGGCGTAACGAACTGTTTAGTCTTAGCTGCCATAGGCGTATTATACATCTTCAGATCGATGTAGATCTATAAAAAGAGTTGCCGCAAAATTGTCCTTGACCTCAGATCTGAAGGTCAAATTCTTATATTGTATGATGCCTCGAATACAATGCAATAAAGAAAATTGTTCACCTTCTGACCTTGAAATTCAAGATAAAACATCATTTTGCGGTACCTTTCTTACATCGCTTTCCACCAAACCGACGGTGTCTGGTGGAACTGCAAAATTGTCCTTGACCATGAACTTCACGGTAAAATTTTTGTCTGATTGCATGGTGCTTAGAATACAATGCGCTCAAAAACTGTGACCTAAAAGTCAAGGTCGATGACCATTCAGCGATCTTCATCGATCCGAGGATTTCTTTCCACCCTGTACGTGTCGTATTGGCCTGTTAAAATTTCAATCATTTTCTCGCGGCCCGGAGTATAAAGGGGTAGTCTCGAAAGGTTGTTCGATTCGGCGGAGTATATTCGCAGCGCATCTGTCCGGCTAGAGCTTCGCCTCGTTGTTCTAGAAGGGGGTCGATAGGTCGAAAGTATCCTGGAAGAAGCCAGCTCACCTTTTCGTGGCTTCTCGGTAAATATACGGCGTGTATACACACGTTGGTGCTCGTCCGTCTGCCCGGTGCATGGGCCACGTGCCACGTGCGTGTCAGCTGCAATACGACGAGGAGTCGGGCTGGCTCTCTTCTCGGGCCCGTGTGTGCACGCGTAAAGGAAGCTGTCTATGGCCGGGGCCCTCCGTTGGCGATTTTATCGAGAGAACGAGACGGACGCGCGGCGCACCGCCGCAGACAAGGAGGACAAGAGAAAGAAAGGAAGAAGCTGACGATGGACGACGGAACAACGCGCGTCGTCCGGGAGAAAGAGTGGAAGAGGAAGGTTAGCAGCCAGCCACCGCGCCGCTCCGCACCGCTTCGGCCCGATACAGCCCGGCCTCGGCCCGAAGTCGCAGCCGCTCGCAGGAAAGTAGGTGTGCGCCGGGCTACCTGCGCCTAATCTAAATTTTTCGATCCCTCCCAGCGATGCTGAGCACCCTGGAGCGGGCCACGACACCACCAAAACGGATGGGGGAGGTCGTCGGAGAAAAAGGTGCACAATGCCACGAAATCACTTCATCGAAAGCCTCGGCAGATGCTACCGTCTAGGTGTGTGTGCGAGAGCGTACGAGCAACCAAGGGACGAAAGGGGCGATGCATGCGGATGCATCTCTCTCCGGCTATCCTTTTTTCTCCTGGCACACGCCTGTGCCGTCGAACCGGAGAAAAAGTGCATTAATTTCCCCGCGTCGATAGCTTCCAACAGATGTCCACCGAAAGAGACCACGATTCTCCGTCTGCGCGCCGCGCCACGCCACGCCGAACCGAGCCGGCCGCTGCACGTGCCACTTTCTTTTGCCGTTTCGAGACGCCGATGGTAGGTCGGGAAGGTGCACCGTAATCCATTGAGGTGTTAAGCTTATGCAATAGGAAAGCTGCATGACGCGAGCCGGCCAGGCGAAACTACTCGAACCAGAGTCATTGTTGCGCTTCCCAGTCTTTTGGAGACGCGCGATATATGGAGGCTAACGCGACGCACGATTTTTCACCCACTTGCAGCCATCTGACAAAAAATTTACAAGTTTCCAATTTCGAAAACAGTTCGTTTCGTTCGGTTTTACAAATATATATATATTTTTTTACCAAAAGGACATCGTGGCGAATTCAAAACACATATTACATGATATTTTTACTAATATATTACTCGATTTACAGTATTGTTTCTAATATTGTTTAGCTTAAAATAAGTTTAAAATATTGTATTTAGCTTTTTAAGAAAGTGTAAACCTTATTTGTTAGCGAAGAGCTTACTAAAGGTAAATATTTCAAATTTCCACTACTGTAAATCGAGTAATATGTTAGTAAAAATTTCATGTAACATGTGTTCTGAATTCGTCTCGATGTCCTCTAAATCTGCTAAAAAATATGTGTTCCTATTTGTAAATAGGATATAAAAGGATTATTGGCAGATTTTATGCATTTATGAAAAAAATGAGTAGTTGCAATTTAAAACAGTAAAGTCATTAGAAAAATTTAAAAATACTGTTATATTCTTTTCAACCTGTTAAACACGTTAAGAAAGAGAATGAATTTTTATTTCACTCCAGGTTGTTTCAATTCAGGTAAAATATTTTTATTTTGCGTAAAAGACCACTGTGTAGTTATTGGTTAACAATTGAGATTGTTATTGATGTGGAAGACTCCATTGAAATGTCATCAGTAGACTGGGGATCTTTATGCAAAATAAAAATGATTGATTGTGGGAAGCAGAAATAACATAAAAATTGATGATTTCATCCCTTAACGACTTTGTTACATTAAAAACAGCATCACAACATTCTTGAATTTTTAAAATCTTTTCTGTTTCATATTTCACCCATCCAATTTCTTCATAAATGCATAAAGATCCGCGGTCTAGTCATCAGCCATGGGCCGTAGATTTTTCCAAATTATTTTCTTGTAGGTAATGTGGTAATTTGCCGAAAGAATCGAGAGGCAAAAAATGTGTAGCATCTTATAAATTGCGTTCTAATGAATAAATCGATTTATTGAATAACTTCCAAGAAAAACTGTATAATTTCAATGATCGTGAATTGACGTAGCAGTTATAGTGACGAATTCCTTTAGGAAAATCTTATATTCTGCAGAAGCTTCCGCACCGGAGAATAGGATGGAAACTGAACAGATAAATCGATAATTCAGTTTCTTTCGACCGATATGTCTGCCAGCACAATTGTGTCAGTAGGCGTACTATTTCGATGACACACATAAGTTCGGCTGGCACGGAACACGCGTTACGTACATCGATGCCCGAAACCATCGCTGCTGGATACGTGATCCGCGACGGACGCATCCCGTTTAACCGTGAAGTGTCATTTCACGCAGGAAGCAACTGGCCGCTATTACGTGTCGAATTATCATTTTATTCTCGTTCCGACGCGATCCTGGTCGAGCAGCTGTCAGGACGGGGCTGCCGCTTACGCGTCGCAATCGATCGATCATGCGATATCGACGAGCTTCCCGAAGAGATAATGCACAGGCAAAAAGCAAAAAAAGAAGAAGCGTATCTCCGCGTGTGTACCTTAGCGATGGTCAATGGGCGCCGAGCATGGGACTGTTTACGCCACGAACACCGGCGAACGCAGTTGCGACATATGCCCGCGAAACTGGAGAAGATGGGACCGATGCACAGTGGGCCGGCAATTGATGCACAAACTTTTTATTTTGCATAAACATTCGGAGTCCAATCATAAGAAATGGAAATATTCTAGGTCGGAAGAAATGTTCAATTTTCGAATTAAAATAGCTTCGAGTGCAAGGCGTTACTAGGCTTTTTTTTTTACAATATGTTGAAGATTATCTTTGAATTCATGAAGAAAGGGCCACCAATTGATTTGTACACCTAATAGTAAATATCTTTGTCAGTAAAACTCCTATTCACCTTAACCCTCTGCACTAGAATGACGACTATATGCACCGCTAAAGATTGCCAAATCATTACGGGAAACAGATTCTACATTGTTAAATTTTCCTGTGCTCAATAAATTGTTAAAAATTCAAATGTTGTACGAAAAATCGCGTTTAATTTCATGTGAACAATATACGAAAGATCACATAGAACGAAAATGTTCTAGGTCAACAGAAATGTCTTCATTTTGGAGATGGAATACCTTCAAGTACGAAGGGTTAGCTTCCGCATCCGCGAACTACTTCGTATTTGTCGTTGTGAGTGTAATAAAATATTCCGACATCTCTGTTTTAACACGACAGACCTCGTAAACAATCAAGATACACAGTATTCGGCTCCAATCTGTGAAATTAGCCGGAAAAGTCTGTAAAACTTGTTGAAAAAGGAGTCGAGAAAAAGTGCTCTTTGTAAAGTTCGTCGATCCCCGAATCCCCGATGCCTCTTTATATCACGGAGCACACAATACGCCGAAGCAATGAATCACGTGAAACGTGAGGCCCTCGAGCCGCGCGCGCGCACCCCTTGGCGAAACGGCCCAAAGATTGCTTTTCCGTAAACAAAACTCTCTTTTCCGTGCTCATTTACAGAGGCACAGCTGTACCAACCAGGGAAGGGTGGCCTGCAGGTTGAACGCGGCCTGCCGGCTTCCCGTATCGTCGTCCGCGCCAAATATTGCCTCGAATCCCGGTGTGGAAAAGGGTTTTGGGACCGCGACGTCTGGTTCCGCTCGGGCCGTGCGGTACATGTGTGTATCGAGGATGAAGAAGGAGGGTCGGCGAGGTCGGAGCGAGACAGATTCGAGCAAAAATCTAAGGAGGAAGGGCGGAGGAGGGCAGAGGGGGCCGAGGGCCCAAAGGAAACACATGCCAGGAAGGCTCGTGCCACGACGATCTAAGCCGTATCTCGTGAGGTTGCAGCTGCCCTGCACCACCGCCGCAAATTGCCTCTGCCCCCTCCGCCCTTCAGCCTCTCCCTTCTTGCCTGCTCGATAGTTGGGACACGAAGCCGGGGCACCGAAAGGGGCCCGGCTTCCTTAAAGCGAGCCGAACGGCGCAGCTCTCCTTGCTACGTAGCTCTCTGTGGAGCTTCACCAGCCACCGTGGGGCCTCGCGTCAAGATAGCTGCCCGTTTCGACTCGAACCAGAGGCCCAGGGTGGGGCAGAGGGGCACAGCAGCGAGCAGGGGGACGAAGGGGTCCACGGGGCCCGCCGCACGCGGCGTGCTTCGCACCTGGAGCCCCGAAATGTACGCAGAAACGTCGGCTCCCGTGAAATCGTGTCGATGAACAGCACGCCGCGCCGGAGAAATATATCGGCGTGCGAATTTTACACAAACACGTAGAACGCTCACTGTCCAACAAAAATTTTCAGACCCATTTCTTTCGCTGACTGTAGACGTATATTCGCGTTGTAAGACGAGTCTGATTTTTCTATGAACACGTTCCGTGCTGAGCCGTTTTTGCCCGACAACTAAACGAACTTATGTGCTGTGTTCTATACTTCATTTTTTCTAATGCCTTATTCTTTCGGTGGAGATATATTCTACAGCGTTAAACTTGTTATAAAATAGATGTTTTTTAATTTAATAAGTATGTCAGCTTGAATGGATATATATAGTTTAACGTGGACCATCGGTGGTACACGTGGCACGAAAAGTGTTAACCCTCGCAGCTTTAGGCGATCTTATGACAGTCATGACTAAATTTGTTTTCCTTTTTTTTTGGAACTGATCACTGAAGAGGAAAATTAGAATTTAGCCCCGCTATTTGAGGGTTAAAGAGTTTTTACAAACGAGTCTGTAGTAGATATACTTCGTCTTACTTCCTACAAGGGTTAAAATTCACGAAAATTTGTTCTATTCTTGTTTATCAATAAAAAAATATTTTGGTCCGTTCTTAATCCTTGCGTGGGCAACCAGAACTTCAAAATTTATATTTTGAAATTATAAATTTGTATTCAAGCGGACAAAGAATGGGAATTCAGGGCGATTTTGCAACATTTTGACAGGCGTGCAATAAATGGGCATTTCATTGCCTACGAAAGGGTTAGAGAGATTTTTAGAAAACGAAAGAGAAAAACAGTGTTCCGCAAAATCGACTGGAACGTCTGCCGCCGCGTTCAGAATTGAAGGGACAGCGACAACAAAAGAACGGAACAAACCGCGCGCGATGAAACGGTTTTGCCAGAAATATTTCGCGGTTGATGTCCGGGAGCAAGAACATTTATTTAGGAGAGAGAGAGAGAGAGAGAGAGAGAGAGAGAGAGAGAGAGAGAGAGAGCGGAATGGAACAACGTTCATCGAAATACAAAAGAACATGACCCCGGCGAATCGCGAGTCCAGTTGGTTGTGAAATCAATTGTGGATACCGCACACGAGCGGCCAGGATGAGAACCCGCTGCGCTGATATACATTTTGGCAACAGGGTAACGAGCGCAACGGGCGAGAAGGAGAAAGAAATTACGCGAGAGGAAGAAGAGAGCGGACACGGCTGGCTGAACAAATTCGATCGTTGTCGGCCGTTTGACGGCTATTGGCCAGAGAGATATATTCAGTTACCAGGTTTAACACGAGCCTCGCGTCGTAACACGATAACTGGTCGCTCTTTCGTGTCCCCCCTAAGAGCCCACAGCGAGACGAGCACTATAACGACTCCTTCATATGATCAAATTTTCGACTATCGAATATTCAACGTTCAACGGAAAGGGAATGAGAAACTGAGGGGGATTCCGTCGTCTCCCTGCCCCTGCATCCTGGTTCCTTTGATACTGGAATCAAGTCGGCCGACTCCTTTCACCGTAAGCCAACTATACGCGTAAATCCCTTAGGATCGTTTTATCGGTCTTCCACCTGTTAATCGAACTCCTATATGTTTTAATGAAATCCGCTGAAAAGGACAATTACGATAACGACCGACGTTAAATCCTCGAGATGTCCTAGATAACCGAAGTTCAGCGCCGAACTTTGCACCCCTGGCTCCGGTCTTTATTCCTTCGAAGTCTCCTTTACCTACGGGAGTGGCACTCGAAGGGTACTTAGAACCCCCGACCACCCCCTCTTGGTGGCCCTTCTTACAGGACCGTCGTGATAGGTGCCTCCAGTAACCCACCCTCTTCGCGAACGAGACCGGCGCGGTGCAGCGTGGCGGCTGGAAGACGAAGTAGCCGGGGGTTATTGCCGGGCCGATGTCATTTTCTCTCGGTGGCGAAAGGCTTTAGAGAAAAGTGGTGGCAGGAAGAGGTGAAGGAAGGCTAGAAGTGACTGCGGAGAAACACTTAGTCCCCGCCGCGTTTAATGTACGTCAAAGGGCTGTCGTTGTCGTCATCGGCCGTCTACTTCGTCGCTATTTAACGTGGCCCCCGTCGCTGAAGATGCCCTGGACGAGATAACCGATGAAAAACGCCGTCCCTAACGGCGCAAGAGCCTCCGCCAACGAGGAGACACCTCTTGCCGGGGCATAGTCGAGGGACACCCTCCTCATCGGCGCTGATTTTCGGCTGAAGGACACCGAACACCAGGATTATAAGGACCGTGAACACCGCGATGCTTCTTTTACCACCTTCCGCGCATTCAAACGACTTGTATGCAATTTCAACCACCTAAATAATGAAAACTGAAGGATCCGCTTTGTTGGGAGTTAGGGTCTTGGGACAACCTGCGGAACAGTTCACCAAACTCGATCGCCCCCACTCTACAGTTTATCGAACCCTTCAGATTTATAATCAAATACAAGTAACGTTATTTTTATCAGCGAAGACTCAAGATTACGGAGTGAAATCACGCGGTATGTTATATTTCAAAATTCCTAAATAGGCAGCGGATTTTGTGCATTTATGACGAAAATGAACAGTGTACTTTAAAACAGTAGAATCATTAGAAGAATTTATAAATACTATTCTATTGTTTTCAATCTATTGAACATATTAATTTTATTATTGATTGTTGCAATTCTGGTAGACAATTCTTATTTTGCGTAAAGCTCCGCTGTCTATTCATAAGTAATTTGTATATTTTTCAGTACGTTATTGTACAATTGAATTTCAAATACGTGATGTATTTAGATTTTCTCATCAAAGGAAAAAAATTTCATCGCTCTATCTCACTCCTATCGAAAGTTCTTTGATTTTGACACAGACTTCGTCGGTTTGGCCCATAGTGCGGCGTTGACCGGCTGTGAAATGGGTAGGCACTGGACAGTGATCGCATACCCGACGCCGGACAGTGAACGCGACTTTACTGTACTTAGAGGTGTAAGTTTACAGCGGGTAGGCAGTTCCACCTCTGAAATTTGAGTCACTGTGAATGAGCAAGATCGCAAAATTTCACTTGTGAAGTGAACATTGGACGAGGGAAGATCGTCCCAGTCATGTCAATTAGATGTCGTTTAATCTCGTTCGCCAGCTGACAAGTATCGTCTGTCTCCAGCATCCTGTTGATCCTATTCATATTCGTGCCCTCTAATTTCGGGACGTTCTTTCTTTGTGCTCGTGTTTTTAGGCAAGAATCCCTCTGTGGAACCGTGAAATTACGAGAAGAAAGGGATGTCCTCGAAAATGTGTTCCAGAAAGGTTTTCTAACCGCCTCATATAAGAAAGTATCTCCGGCGAATAAGGTCACGTACCTTTGAATCTTTTCAAATGCATGGTCGGATACGTATCCGTGGATCTCCCTCTCTCTCTCTCTCTCTCTCTCTCTCTCTCTCTCTCTCTCTCTCTCTA